>JAOTAV010018412.1:0-23943 GCA_026546445.1 Cyclargus thomasi
GTATATGTAAGGAATCACGAGTTCTCTCAGTACCTTCGGAACCATGGTATACCTTGGTACTAAATCTTACTTTTTGGAAACATATACTTGGGACGCTTCTGGAAAAACCAAAATTATTATATGTTTTCATACAAATTTCGAGGAGTCCCCTCGATTTCTCATGGTTCCCATCGTCAGCCACCAACATGGTGAATATGAAACCTATTCGGAACAATACCCTATACAACAAAGAGAAAATTTTGAAAATCGGTTCACAAACGGCGGAGCTATGCGCGAACATACATAAAATAAAAATAAAAAAAATATATATATATCCACAGCCGAACATATAACCTCCTCCTTTTTTGAAAGTCGGTTAAAAATGTGCGTCACTGATAATCTTTTATCTGCGTCACGCCTCATACACCCAATAAAAATACATAATAGACTAGCTGTTGCCCGCGACTATGTCCGCGTGAAACTTTATAAATTATTATTCAGTTTCAACAACATATTTGATTACTGCTCAGCTTCTATTGGTCGTAACATTATGTTATACAGTCTATACAGCCTTACCTGATAAATGGAATAACCAACACAAAAATATTTTTTCAATTCTGCTATCAGTTTCTGAGATAAGCGCGTTCTAACAAACAAACTCTTCAGTTCTATATTATTAGTATCGATATAAAATAATATTTAAAAAATTAAACGAAGACATTTTAGAAAGTTAATTTTTACTAAGTTACGTGAGATTGTAGCTTGATAGTGTGATTGTTTTCAGACGAGCCCGGCTTTAGTGGCCCCATAGAGAACGTGACGGCCCCCCTGGCGCGGGAGGCGGTGCTGGCCTGCGCCGTCCACAACCTCTCCTCATACAAGGTATTATTTGTTGTTTGCTTATAGTTTTATAGTTTATGAAATTTTCTACAATACCAAAAGGATGGTCAAAATCAGAACTCGCCATCTTACAATTTTGGTGCAATGGGGCCGCGGGCATCATCAAGTACATTTATATTATTATACTAGGTTATAATACTTAATACGCATCCCGAAATATTGGCTTGAGCATTACTCACTCATCCACTGAGACACACAGGCAAAATAAAATCTACTTCACGAAATGATTTCTTCCTGCAATACATTGCAAGGAAATCTATTAGAAAATTTTGTTAAAGTAGGAAGTAAGAACAGAAACTATATTGTTCGTACAAGATAACCTTTTGGTACAAGAACATCTCTGTCCGTACAACTTCATTAAACTATTTTATAGTTTCCATTTCAAAAGTTTTATACTTCTTTTACAAGTAATTCTATCCCTATCTTAGTTTTGCGGAGCTCCACAGACCTACTATACTTCAATTCGTTTGGTATTGCTTTATTTATGTTAGAAATAGGTAATGTGAAAAATAAGCGGTACATTGTCATTTTAAATTTCAAAGGGGCTGGGCTGGGCCTTTCACCGCTTGCAGATAGTCTATCCTCAATTTATTTGACAGATGTTGTAAGGAGAATCTGTCAAAAAATTGTGGATAGCCTAACAGAAATTTTATCAGTAGGCGGTGAAACAGGCCCTAAATCTGAAAGATTTAAACACTTGTAAGATAGTAGTATACTACAACAACGGTTCAACAATTATTTTTTTTAATATGTTTGTTGGCAGAACATATTTTAAAACACCCTTTTATTTACAAAACGGCAGCATCATTATTGAAATACTATATTTTGTTTCGAAAATATTATATATTCTACTCAAAATATTTTGTTTTACAATGAAGATAGCATTATGGTGTTAATTTTACTTGGTTTGCTGTCGCTCGAGTGCTCTTACTAGTAATAGGCCAAAAAACCAAACAAAATTCGTTATCTAACTTACGTTGATTAGCGACATTGTTTGATGCGCAAATAAAAATGAACGCCGACATTCTTTTTAGTTATGTCCGACCTAGTTTTCGTTCATGAATTTGATAGCACCGGATAAATTGTAAAAATCAACTGACGATGTACAGGGAGTTGTTGACTTTGGAATAAATGTTAAATCGTGTTAACGCGAACTGTGATGAGGTGCGCGCCAAGCAAAATATTTAATTAATGGCAATTCCATTTGTAGCTGAATATTAGCTATTTCGTGTATGTAAAAAAATACACTTTTATGATAGACGCAATACGAAAAACCATTAGATTTGTTCGTGAGGTTCGGTTTAAAAAAATGTTTTCATATAGTTGCAATCTCGCTGAAAAGGTTATTTAAAAACAGTTTTTTAATTATACAAAGCTTAATCATAATAAGTACTCATATAAAATAATTGAAAATGACAATGGTATTTTAAATCTTATGTCATGAAAAAAAAAGTATGTGTCGGCAAAGTGGTCATATGAGTTACGACCAGGCGCACGACAAAATCGTCTAACGGCTGTTGAATCCTCAGTTCGAGGAGGATTTGTCCCGCGAAATGCTTTTGTTACGGTCACATATATTGTGTTTAAATATTCTGAGGTGTAATAATCTGAATTCATAATGTTTGAACTGCATGAACTAGAACTTTGTCGATGTTGTATCATGTAATATGTGCTGTCTTTGTGTAAATCACGCGTAGGTTATTCTTAATATTTAAAACGATAAATCTACTGAATCTACTGGTCTATTAATGGAAAGCAAGTTACAGTTCATTTCAGACTTTTATTATGTGTGGCAGAAGGTACCCATTTTTGTATTCCCTCTTTAAAGGCCGGCAACGCACTGCAACTCTTCTGATGTTGCTAGTGTCCATGGGCGGCGGTGGTTGCTTTCCATCAGGTAGACCGTTTGCTTTTTTGCACCATTTTCTTATAAAAAAACACATGATTAATATGCAAGGATTCCGGCTTTTTCTATCTCGGCTAGAGAACGGTAAAGACGAAAATCCAATATGCCAGGATGGAATGAGTTGTGACTGCCAGCAATGTGCTACTTACACGCATTTCATCTTGTCCTCAGGTGGCGTGGCTTCGGGTCGACACCCAAACGATCCTCACCATCCACACGCACGTGATATCGCGGAGCCGACGGGTCGGTGTGACCCACACCGACCACCGCGTGTGGTTCCTCCACATCCGGGAGCTGCGCGAAACCGACCGCGGCTGGTACATGTGCCAGATCAACACCGACCCCATGAAGAGCCAGCTCGGGTACCTCGACATCGTTGGTAAGTTACCTGGCCGCACATTATGCGAATTTCTGATCAGAAAATTTTGAAGCCCAACCGGAACCCTGTTCAAGTTTTGTTGTAGACCCCGTATACTATTTGCTGATAGGTTTTTGTATGGTATCTGGCAGGCGCCCGATCAGATTCGGATAATGTACGGACGGACTGAAAGGCAGAATTGAAAATAGCATGGATACATTCTGCCCAAAATCGGTATAGTGACGCTAAGTTAAAGTTTTGACTTTCTTTTTTATGATGTGACACTGGAAAATTATTCTTTACATTAAACCCCTTAAAATATGACTTTAAAAATTTTTTAAAAATCAGGAATAGACTTATACAGAATAGAATAGATAGGATAGAATAGAATTTATGAAAAAAGTGTGTTACTGGTCTACCTTTTTATTTTTAAAGCCAATTATTTAAAAAACTATTTAGGTATTAGGCATTACAAAATTCACATTACTTGTATCTTAAGCAATTATAATACACCCGATATAGAAAACAGTAATTTATAGCAGGGGTTCCCCATTTTTTTTTGGTCGCGAAACACTAAGTGACGATATTTCTAAAAAGAAATTAACTTAAAGTCTGCATGTTTTTCATATGGGACTTTAAAAAAAAGGTAGGATACACATTGAACCATTTTATCCTCGGCCAGATCGCAGTGCCCTAGTGACTCTTCCACAAAACCACTAGGGTTTTGTGGAAGGGTCCACCATCTAGGAAACGCTGATCTAGAGAACAGTACTACAAAAGTGTAGTATGTTAATACCTCTACTGTACTTTGAGTGGTTCGAAACTTAACGTCATTTAATATTAACACGTCGTTTCGCCGGTGCCGGTAAATTAGTTTATAAAAACCGCCAAGTGAAAATGAATTTCAATTATGCAAGGGTATTTTATGATACTCGAGAAAAGTTGGCAGTAAAAAAGTGCAATAAAAAAAATATGTAGAGAGATTTTATGGCCTGCACCAGTAATCGAGGCTGGTTCTTCTTGGGAAATTTAAAGATTAAAATTTCTGAAAAATTAATTTAGAATATTTTTATTCCAAAAAAATATAACAAAAAGATCTTTAAATTTCATTTATTTTCTTCTCGTGTCACGACTTAGCTATCTGCTAAGGGCATATAAAACAGGGAAAGTAAAATGTACGAAAATAGTTCTTAGCGCGAACGAAGCTGCGGTCAAATGCTAGTTTGAAACAAAAGTAAAATGGAACTACTTTTAATCATTTAAAAGTCTAATATCGATCGTCGCAGTTCCTCCTGATATCCTGGATCGTGGGACGAGCATGGACCAGACGGTGCGGGAAGGTGCCTCAGTGAGTCTAACGTGCGTGGCGACGGGCTCACCTCACCCGCAGATCACGTGGCGTCGTGAACACTCCCAACCCATTACGATATCGGACGGCGTACAGGGTAAGACGAGAAGGGCTACTGAGAGAACTAACATAGGGTGTAACAAAAGTAATTAAGGACCACACGGGTAAAACACGGAATGTCAAATAAGTGCAACAAAGAGAAAAACAGCTTTTTGAGTCTATATAGAGCCAGAGACAAACAAATATAAATTGAACTATAACAGTTGACTGCGAAGATTTTAACCAATTCAGATTTTTATAACAGAATGATACACTAAAAGACTAACAGATGGCATTAAAAAGTCAGATGGCACAAAAAAGTGACATGACTTGTTTTTCCTGTGTGATCTTCAATTGATAATATGTTAAGGTTTGTATGTGTCCTTTTTTAAGAGTATGTACACTGAAAAAGTAGTAGTAGCAGTTTCAGAAGAAATTGCTCTAGTCCTATCTCATGCATTCTACATCTCGCTTTCGACTACTTTTTGAGCAAAATAATATGATATTAGTTTGCTGAAATAGTGGTCAAAATTTAATTTTTAATCCTAAAAATACACGTGATTTGCGTACATAACCGAAACATTTTCGAACTCGATTTAAAATGAAATAAATCGCTATGCAATCAGAAACCGATACATTCAATAAGTCGAAGCGAGAACCAATTTGGAATACAATTTGCAATCGTCGGCGTCGTCGCCGCAATCGGCGGTGTGCAACTAATCAATTTATAAACAAGCCCTAACATATCGGTGTACTAAACCTGATGGAGTACACAAACACTCCAACTAACGCTATAACAGTTACAACTATGTAGCAATTAAAAACAATAGCATCTAGCTAACGCGTATTTCTTATCTAATTAATATTCGAAAAGAATTACTTTTTCGCACTGTACCTAGGTAATCTGCACACTAACGTGCTTACGAACTTTAACGGTAATATAATTATATAAGCGTTGGTATTTTTATGTTACGCCCAGTCAATAAATTACGACTTTCATGAAATTATCATATTGCAACCGAATGATAGGTTCCTCAACTGGCTATGAATTAATTTTTGATGGTTCACAATGTATCTTTTGAAGTCATTTATCTTTAGACCTCCATTCAACCGAGTCCTCCAAATAGCAGTATCCTCGAAGCTTAAGGCTTCATTGTATTTCAGTATCCTCATACGAGGGTCCCGTGCTGAACATCAGTCGTGTGGTGCGAGCTCACGCGGGCGCGTACCTTTGCATTGCCTCCAACGGCATCCCGCCGACTGTCAGCAAGAGAATCATGCTTACTGTTGAGTGTGAGTAGACCGTTTTCTGTACAAGCAGCATTTAATGGTATTTGTAATACAACAAACGCGGCATCGTCCACGAAATGAAATTAAAAAGTCAATGTTGATAGCGAAGAGGGAATTTACCCATAACGTGTACTGTATGAACCATGTAATGTAATATGGACACTATTAAGCATTTATGTGTTATCCAACAAAAATCTGATTTTGAGTTATGAATGCAATATTATTCCTTAAGATCTAAAGAATAATACTGTATTCATAACTTAAAATTAATTTTAGTTAGATAACACAAATGCTTAACAACGTCCATATATTATGAAGGACGCTGTCCATTATATTACAACAAATATCAAGATGTTTCCGGTTACCTATCTGTCGACACCTAATTTAAGCTGTCAAATAATTCAAAATTGGAACTAATATTTGAACGTACCGTAACAGTTCCACCGTCAATAATGATAAGGAATCAATTGGTGGGGGCGCCACTGGGATCGGACCTGGTGCTGGAGTGCGAGGTGGAAGCCTACCCCAAACCCGTCAGCTACTGGAGCAGGGACAGCGGAGAAATCGTACCTGTTGGTAAGTAATTAATGGCGCAATCTGAGTATACACCATTGAGACAAATGGATTTATAGGCAGATAGCAGGTCTACGTAAATTGATTAGAGTAAGTCAGGCCTAGGCGAAACAGTTTTTAATTTAATATTAACTAGAAATAACATGACCTAGCATCTCAGATGGATACATTTTTCTAAATTTCTATTTATATTGATAAATATTTATGTACGTCACTCCCAAAAACATGTTCTAACAAATTCTCAAGAGTTGCTGCCAAATTTCAATGAAATTCATGTAAAACTGATATTTTTTTTACATATTGAATAAAAATAACGTAGGTACAATGTAAATAGAAGGCTATTTTTTAAACGATGCCTCAAGAAATGTTTTTAAGTTTTCTTTTATGTGTGTACTTTGTTTTGGTCATTAATGTAACCTTAAACATATAAATTGAAAAAATAAAATAACAACAAAATATAAAAAATATTAAAAGTAAATTTTAAAAACACTAAAATAATAATAAAATATTAAAAGTATATAATAATTGTAACGATTTACTAGTGCAGTTATAAAAACCGGTAACCAAATGTTTTCTTTCATTTTATATGTTTGTTCGACTCCTCTTACATACTGAATTTGAGCGAGCAAATAATTCTCGAGCCAAATGAATAATTTATATTTCTATGAATCTGAACGACTGGAAAAGCGCTGATCCACCGATATAGATAGCTAAAAATATTTTATTGCGATCCGAATGTTATTAACCCAATTATTAGTAAATTATAGTTTTTACCCGCGGCTGCGCTCGTCCGGAATTCGAAAATCATTTGGCCTCTGTTACTCTTCATCCTTTTAACTAAGTCTACACCAAAAAATTAAGTCAATTGGTTTCTTTGTTAGGACGTGAAGAAAGGACAACTCGACAACACTCTCACATTATTACAATATTAGTTTCGTTATTATGTATTATCTAAAATATACTAGAAATATTTTGAGCAACAGATTCAACAGAAAATACTTTTAATACACAATCAGTAGAATATTTTTTTAAACATTGGCAAGGCGCAACGGAATAATTAGAATCGAGTTATTTCCTCGGAAGGTGTCATCTCAATAACATCGTTTTCGTTCGATTTCAAATCGTTACCATCAAAATCACATCGAAAACCTGTAAGCTCGGGGACAAAGTTTTAATTAATTTACAAGCGATCGGGCTTCAGATGCAAACGCAATCAATTATTTTAATGAGTAAAATAAAATCCCTGTCAGAGCTTTTACCGTTAAGTGTGGGCATTGGACAATGAAAATTAACACAAGAACTATTAAGGTAATTGGAATAATAAGAGCTATCAATAATATTTTTATTGAAGGTACGTTAATTAATACAGTCTTTTTTTTCAACACATCTTATATATACATAAAACATAACATATTAATAACGCAACACAATGGCGTGTATTATGTGCAATTTTTATGCGACCCGACTGCGCCAAAAGGAGGCATATGATTCTCAAGAGTATGTATGTATATATATGTATCTATAATTGTTTTTAACGTATAAGGTATCTTCGTTAAATGTTCGACGTTAGATTCATCTTAGATAGCACAAGTGACACCGGGTACATTAAAAAATCAAAATGGCGGATATTGAAGTCAAAGTTATAAGGTTCCAAAAATATTTTCCCCCCATTTAGGTCGAGTAGGGTATCAAAATGAAGGGCTTTAAATAGCCATTATTCAAATATACATAATTAGATGTTTCAATTGCAATGGTTCCTGTAGTCGGGTTTTCTGTGTTTTGAACATCTATTTTATAAAAATAAGTCGGGTTTTCCTTCCTGACGATATAACTTTAGAACGTACGAACTGATTTTGACGGTATTGCATTCGTTGGAAAGGTCTCGAGTCCCATGAGGTTTGTAGCAAAAAAAATCATAAAAACTGTTAAGAGAAAAGTTACCATGCGGACAGAGTCGCGAGCAACACCTAGTTTAATATAAACATTGGTTGTATAATGATTGATGATGAATGATTCTAATTTTATATTCCGATTTCTTTAATACTGGGAACACTTTAAGAGTTGGCCCTTAACATGACTAATTGATTGAGGAAATAATCCAACAAGGGAAGCTGCTGCTATATGTTTGTATGTATGTTTAAATGAAAAAACTACAGAAAATTTAAAATAAGGTATTAAATAATATTTTTATGTGAGTAAGGAATGTCATGAAAAGGAAATAGAAAGAAAGGTCAGTTATGACAAGAAAGGTCAAATTAAAATAGAAATAATTCTTCAAATAAGCTGATTTTTTCAAGAGCTGACCTCTAGTAATTCAGGTGAGGACGGGCATCAGGTGGGAACGCGTGTAATTGGTATAAGCAGCTTTTGAAATGATAACAAGAATCTATTTTGAATATAGAGCGCAGACGTTGTTACCTATCTAGTTTTACCGTCAACACGAGAAATACTATATTTTACGTATTTTAAAATTAAAACAAATTAACATTATTGTTTTGAATCTGAAAAGATGTCTGTCTGTTTGTCTTATCAGCTGAACAAATGTGTAGAAATATTTAGCAGATTTCCAAAACTTACAGCTAATCCACAACATGTCAATTTTGACCGAATTACGGAGTTCGTGCGTCATATTGAAATATATAACTAGCTGTCTAATTACACTAAGGGCCTGTTTCACCGGTTACTATTGAGATTTCTGTTAGGCTATTCACAACTTTTTGATAGATTCTCCATACAAAATGTATCAAATAAAGTTGTATCTGTCACATAAATTATATATGTTAGTGGTGAAACAGGCCCTTATGCTATAGATGTAAAAATTTATTTCAATGTTTGTTTGTTAATCACACTGGACACAGATTATCATGAATTATACGCATATTACCAATATTATCTTTTATAATCATAATACTCGTCTAAAATTAAATATTTTTTAGTAATTAACTTATCATTGTTATTTTAATGAATTGTAATTAATTTTTTTTTATTTCAACATTTTTTATTTTATCAACACTAAATCATTATTTTTTTCTTATTTATTACTTAGTTTTTAAGCAGTTCTATTTTTGTTTTATAAGTAATTATGGCATGCTGTGACCAATAGTAATTAATTATTGTATTCGGCATGTATTTTAAATGTTCAAACTAATTATTATTTTTGATGCAAAACTGTTTTTGGTCCTCAATAAATAAATGAAGTTTGGCATGCATATGGAATTAGACTGATTACTAACTGATTGATTATATGCTCCTTGATTTATATCCAGCTCTATTAAATCTTTATTTCACATAGGCAAAACCGCGGACAAAAACACGTTCTCGATATATCAAAGAAAGGAATTCCAGCTCTAATAAAATTCAATACACATTATAATATTTTTTGTTTTAGGCGGCAGTATTGAGCCATTAAAGATAACTGGATCGTATCGATCTATACTCCGGCTGCCGCTGAAGAGACTAACGAGCAGTGATTATGGAACATACAAGTGTATTTCTAAAAACGCCCTGGGTGATACTGAGGGCACCATTAAGTTATACCGTAAGTATCCTGCTTTTTCTAGCAGTATAGCTTTTAGGTATGTAGGCATTTTAAAAGATTTTTTATGCAGGCTGATTAGAAACGAAAAAGTGCATATAAAATATGCACTATTTTAGTTTAGTTTTATTTCAGCGACATTTATAAGTTTTTTTTTACGACGGCGATAAAAGTTTTATCATTATATCTCGGATTTTTAATGGACCGTAACATGGACGTTTGCTCTTGTCAATTTTAGATCTATTTTTATAGCCAAAACGGGTCACACGAAATGCAAAAAAATCAATACCTAGAATTAATTATACCAAATATTCTACACTATAACTCCAGTAATAACATTATTTATACACTCTAGAAACAGGGTTATTATCCTTGTGGTCTTAAACAAATTCGTACTCTTATAACTTCAAAACTATTTGGTTCCTCGACTTTATTTGTGCGATGTTGCAAGTGTTCATCAACGAACTCTTAAAGATATTCGGTAATATTTCGACAGACTTCCGAGCACATAGTTTACGAAGCGTCTAACCGCAGCGTTGCTTATACCAAGTATAAATGGAAATTAGAACATATTCTCAATACTGTTTTAGAGAACACTGTGCACAAACTTTCAGCTTAAACATCTGGTACAGCTCCTTCTACATTAATTACTTTTTAATTAAGAAATTGTCCTTACATTTTCTTCAACAGTTGCCTTTGCATTTCCGTTTAAGATGTTTGTTTACACAGAACCAAGTTTAGAATTTCTAATTGGAGTTATGTATTATAATAATTCGAAATGTAGTCCAGTTAGTTATCTTAATAAAGCTGTTTGATATTATTCACTAATAATGTAGATTAATAAGGATAGTATATAAATCCTCATATCGGTTTCGGTGGCGGCGGCCGGTTTCATAGAAACTAGGTCTCTCTTCCTTTACTCTCATAACCCAGTAGGACGGATGACCGACACGACAGACGAAAGATCAGGCGCAGGACCGACTTTTTACATGCCTATCCGATGGATCATATTACTTGTCAGACAATTAAGTGATCAGCCTGCATTATCCTAACTAAACTTGGAAATAACATGTTTCCGCCGCGGGAATCGAACCCACGACCTCCGGGTATAGAGCCGAGCTCTGTACCACAAGACCACGGAGGCGTAAGAGACTATAAACTACTTTAGGGAGTAATATATATTCATGCTTTAATTTTGTAGAAACCTACCAACTAGATTAATTTCTAAAAATATACATTATCAACGTTTTTAATTTATTAACAGCCATACCACCACCTGCTCTGGAGAATAAAAATGGTACGTATGAGGAATATTTTATTAGAAATTATATTACAAATAATAATTCTTATACAGAGCTGCAAAAAAAAATGTGGGCGTTTTTACTTGCAGGTTGAGGTTAATTTGCGCGGAATATTGCTAAAAATGTTAATTTACTTAACTTGGAACTATGGATTTCAGCAAAGTAACGCCTGATTCTGTTAAATATCTTATACAGAGATCAGACAGCGTTGTTGCACGTTATAAATGTTAAAGTCGTTTGTTTGGATATTTTAGGGGTAAAGTGAGCAGACGGATTACCTAATGGAAAGCAACTGCCGTCGCCCATGGACACTCTTGACACTCGCAGAGTTGCAAGTGCGTTGCCTGCCTCTATGAGGTATAGGGAATGGGAATAGGGATAGGGCGATTAGGGAAGTTGGGCCACCGGTAAACTCACTCACTGAACTAAACACAGAACAATGCCGTTTCACGCCAGTTTCAGTAAGGATGTTCTATCACTCCGGTCGAGCCGGCCCATTCGTGCCAAAGCATGGCTCTCCCACGGTAATGAGCATCCGTATTATGTACTTGAGATTGGCAAAATGTCTCATTGGTACACGCCTCCCCCGGGGTTTGAACCTGCACCCTCTCGAGTGCGAACCCCCTTGGTTCTACCGTTCTTACCCACTAGGCTACGTATACTCTGAAAACTTGAGCTGATAATTCATTATCATACTTAGTCAATAAGACACTTTTTATTCTGGTTAAATAAAAGCTCCCGCTAATTTCACATGAGCAAATACGCATTTTAAATTTAACTCTTAATTGCGTTTTTATTATTAAATTTTTTTACGTTTTCTTGCAGTTATTCAGAAACTCAACATCATGTTGGAGAAGTCATCTGATATCACACCATATGGTACTCAAGGTAAGCAACAGCATAATGTACAATAGATACATGATTTCTTAAGTTTTTCAAACAGTAAATTTATTTCTTGCGGCTTCGGTCGCCTGAAGGAGTATTTAAATACAAACTTTCAACCCCTATTTCACCTTTTTGGAGGTAAAATTTCATGAAACGCATAAACACGTAATTTATTTATTTAATTTAAATCACAGCTCAGAAACAAAATTTTAGTCTGTAGCTTAAGAAATGATGAATTTTTGTAGAAAAAACTATAGAAACTCTAACCACCTTTAGAAACTGTAACACCCTCTTAAGGGTAGAATTTCAAAAAATGCTTAAACATGTATCCATTTATTTTGTATAAGTAAATCAGAAATAAATTTTCATGTCTATAACTGAACAAATGACGAACTTTCATGCAAACTTTCAATCCCTATTTCACGCCCTTAGGGGTAGAATTCTTCTAGTTCCTTTCTTAGCGGGTGTCTACCCAATAAAACAATCATCAAATTTTATGGCTGTAGCTTTAACGGTTTTTGCTCGGCGAAGATGAATCAATCAGTCAGAACTTATTATATATATATAGATGATATTTTTTATTTAGACTTGATTTGTGTGCAAAAATTGCAATCATTTGTTTGCTTAGTTTGTACCTACAAAATTCTTTTATAAAAGTTTATTTCTAATAGTAGTAAGTTTCTAATTAAGAATTCGTTGTTAAGATTTCAGATTACAAGATTACAACAGGGGAGCGTCTAAGCAGCTCTGTAGAAGACTTTTGTTTCCATTGTTTATTGTTATTATAAAATTAACATTTTAAATTCGTTAATTCGCTGTTCAGTAATAATCAGATAAATGTTTTCTCAGACAATAGGATATTTTGAAACAATTTTTGTTCAGAACACAAAGGATTATAAAGGTAGTAAGTAATTGATCCCTACAACACGTTCTGAGTGATGAATATTATATAAGTACGTATCAGAAAATGTTATCTGCTTTTACTTAAATAGTTTTGAATTACAAATTTATTTTATTAAAGCAAACAATAGTAGTAAATACTCTGTACTGAAATTCGTGAAATGTACTGAAAAATATAATACTAATTAATATGATTCTAAATATCTTGTCAATTTTCTTACTCTTGTCAATTATTACCATGATGTTTGATGGTAAGCAAATGAGTAGTAAACACCTACAAGTCTACTTATATTGTATTCGTTTCGATTCTCACGTCAATAACATCAAAAGACAAAAACGGAACGTGACTTGTCTCAAAATCTATAAACTTTCTGTAACGTTGGCATGATGTGACATGACTTTGGCATGATGAACACGCGCAATGAAGAATTTGCGCTAGAGGAAACTTGAAACGAAAAAAAAAGCCTGAATTTGTCAGAGAAAGTTGCGCTAGCATTACGGTTATACTTACGGAATGATAATGTCAAGATATCAGGAGAAAGTGAACTTGATATTATATAGTTGTCATTCGAATGGCTCTTTACATCATTGATTCTGATTTTGGTCCCACGATAGTTGGTCCAACGACTTATTGCCATGGGAGAGCCACGCTTCGGTACGAATGGGCCGGCTCGACCGGAATGATACCACGGTTACACAAAAAGCTGGCGCGAAACGGTATTGGGCTGTGTTTCGTTCAGTGAGAGATTTTACCGTTGGCCCCACTTCCCTAATCCAGTTATCCCTATTCCTATTCCATATTCATAAAGGCCGCCAATGCACTTGCGACTCTTCGGATGTCACGGGTGTCTATGGGTGACGGCAGTTGCTTTTCATCAGTTAACCCGTCTGCTCGCTTACCCCAAAATATCATAAAAAATATCAAAAAAAAGAAATCAGTAGAATATACTTTTTGGAGAATATTACTAAAACCATTTCAGCCCCAAATGGAATTCTTTTTCTGCAATATAATAATATATCAGAATATAAAAGGTATTGCTAGCAGCTAGCTTGCATTATAAATATAAAGCATGTTAATTTTTGCTCATAAAGATACTATGAAGTACGTTCACCTACGAACTAAGTTCCTGAATGTCATACCAATAGTGAAATGTTTGTATGATAATGATTGTTTGTTATTTGTGGTATGAACATGACAAACTTTTGGTTTTGTCATTTCTTACTTATCGCTGTACTAACATGGCTGTTGTTAAAAATACCTTCAATTTGTTTAACACATTTAAATCATAGAGTAATAATTCAGCTAGTCAAATATTCAAAATATTTATGAATTAATTAATTCTTTTTTATTATAGTAAAGAGGAATTACTATAGTAAAAAGTTATTTTGTTGTCGACTGTATAGCCAATTATTCGAGATATTAAAATGATTTCTGGTACAAATTTTATTATGAGCAAAAGACTAAAGTATAATTGTTTGGGAATTCTTATAGATCTCGTTGGAATTTATAAAAATTACCTATTTTACGAAACTCCCGGAAAACATTTCAGGTACATTCGCTTTTTGCGCACCAAATGATTGTAGTGTTTCTGAACTTAAAAAGTGCAAATATGTTTAATTAAAGTATTACTTTTATATTTTTATTCACTGAAAGCTTGAATTATATTAAAAGTAGATACGTAGGGAAAAAATTTGAGAAAAATATGAAACATATCATCGCTTACACAATCTTTATGTTTGCTTTATTTAAATCGTAAAATAAATAGGCACGTATAAATAAATATCTAGTGTAAACTGTAAAAACACTTGTTAATTGTCAATATGTGTGCAGTATTATAATGTATTATGCATAAGTGTATATCTACAGACTGAGGCGGTAAGCGGGGAAGTGTAAATATTGTTTAGATGTAAGTTTGCCGTAACATGACCGTATCAAATTGAATATTACATTTAATTTATAATGACTTACTTTTCTGATGTTCCGTTTGTAAAGTTAAACTATTACCACTGATCGTCTTTATAGTTGTTTAGTAATTAAATGGTTGCAATACAAAAATAAATAGAAATTTTAACGTTACTTTCATTATTTACTCGACTGCGCCAGAAGGAGGATTAAGTTTTACGACAGTATGTATGTATGTATATGTTTGACATGGTCTGCAGCTTGAACGGCTTGATGGATTTTGGCTACACTATATATCAAAATATAAAAAAATGATAATTGCGGATTTTTGGCGCCAAATTCGAATATTGCATTATTTAAATTGCTATAGTTCCTGCAGTCGAGTTGTTTATTTTTGGATATTTAGCTTGTTTAGAATACTACTGTAACATATCTTCAGAATCATAATATAAACATAATACACAATGCTAACCCAAGAAGATACAGATACAGATTTTTAAATATTGTCTTTGTATTATGTATAGTAACTTTTTTAACTGATTACAATTATCAGTTTCAGTCTTCAATTTCCAGAACGTTTCTCAGTTGACAAGTATTGCATTTATCATATAATTACTTTGTTTAAATTACTGTAAAGTTAGAATGTAAACAAAATCATATGTGTTTTTCATATCATAAGGTCATTTGAACAAATTAACCCTTCGGAGTATTAGTTTGGTTAATAAAGTAAATATATAAATTAACCTTTATCTAAATAATTACATAACGCTTGTGTTAGCTTAAAAATTTGTTCGAAATATTTGTTTTCGTTTAACGCGGACCACTGTGACTTCGTTGAGTAAATAAACGTAAGTTTATTAAAACATTGTTGTATTATTTACCCGAACCTTTTATATTTTAAATTGTGTATTTTTTATTTTGAAATAGATTTTACCTCAATTATCATGGAGAGATATTATATACTAGGCGTGAAAGAAAATTCGCATCATGTTTTTCGTTGTAGGCGTTTCATATATCTCAATGAAATTCCTCTAAGGATGACAGTAGGTATCATCACTTAGGCACTCCAAGACCACAAGCGTAAATTAACGCTAGTTTTCTGCGAGACTGTACGAGCGGGCATATTAATTTTGAAGTTATGAAATAAAGCACGCATGGTAACACTCTTCGGTAACAATTTCAAGAAGTAACATCTAAAATAAACACACATGCGACAACTTTGTATGTTAAAAAAATATGAGTGTAGGATGTACAATATTTTACGTACCTTTTTATATATTTTGTTTTAAACGTAACATTTTGAGTTATAACAATTTTTAATTAGCTACGATACACCCGTACCTTCTTTGTTTTTCTTTCATTATAGCTCTATTTTTGTAAATTGGAATATGAACGAAAAACTCAATATTTTTACTACGTCATTTATACAGGGCGTAACAAAGCAAAATGATTGTATTTTAGAGTATGTATTTGTAACTTAATACAGAGTTGTATAAGTAACACATACAACCTGAAATTCCGAAAAATCGACAAAGCACCCCGGCGCGACGTTTTGAGTATGGGCACATACAAAATAAAATAAATTTTAATATTCAGGACACAGTGATTATCAAAAACCAGTATCAGCCGAACCCACGTATTTTTTGTAAAAGCTGAATATTCTGTTTATGAGTAGGTATGACCAACGTGTAGATATAATATTGAAATCTTCCTGAAAACTTTCTATCGTTCTATCATGAAATCTTAGCCTATCACTATGCCGTATGACGCCCATGTTAATGTGAAAACATCTATCTATAAGTCAATGGAATACTGAGATGGTCTCCGTATTAATAGTATGTAAGCACGAGCGCGTCACGAAAACGAAACGAACGAACGAAAATGCGGTCGCTATGCTATGTAAAAGTTCTCAATTGCTTGTTCTACTACGACTTTACGCGGAAGCGAGATGCAAGTAAAAAGGAGCCAAAATTTTAGAGGTGTACCCTTTTTATCTCTATAGAGGACATTCTCAGAAAGACTTTTGGTTTTTCTTTTCTGAGAAAGACATGACGAAGCTCATAACCCTCTCACGACGGGATTCTTAAACAATATTAAAAGTATTATTAATTTAATAAATAAATAAAAAAAAATTAAATTAATGTCAGTAAGTAAATAAAATAAAACAAAATCCTAAGCAGCGTTATCCATGCTACATCAAATATAATAAATAATAGGCCTAATAAATACTAGAAGAAAAACGGTTAACAATAAATATTGGCTACACAGACTTTACGTGGATTTAGTGTTACTAGAGACCACCCTTTAATCGAAATTCGATAATAAATGCTTAAATCCACGTAAAGTCTGTAGTGTGTAGAGAAGCTATAAAAAACTATACTCTATTCTCAAAAATTCAATCACAGACTTCAATTTGACATAAAGGTCTCGTTTACCAGACCATTAAATTTTATAAAAAAATAGACTTCAACCATAAACAAAAGAGTATTTCATGTATGATTATTGAGTCATATCAAAATATTGTAGTGAGCGTAGTATTTTATTTATTAAAATTACGCAAGATTAAAGCATATTTTAAAATAGTAATCCACGCTCCATCAACTATAACTGGGAGAAAATTCATACTTTTATATCTACGCGTATTTCGTAAAAAGGGGTACAAAGTTTTCCGCATGCGTATATAGATAATATAAATAAAATAAATAAATAAAAATAAAACATTTTTGATTCAGGTAAGATACCCATAGGAAGCACTTAAACACATAACAAAAGACAAACATTCTTAATTTAAAAACAAAACAAATAAACAGACAAACAAATAAAGATCAAATGCAATACTCTTTATTCACTACTCCATTAGTTGGCGAAACTTTGCAATACAGCCAATTATAGCAATAATAATAAGATGCTGAATAATGCATAAAAATATAAAGACGCTACGGTATTTCCGTAGTTCAAGGATTGCATAAAACATAGGCCGTAGCGAACTATTCGCTACATTCTAGGCACCTTGCCACATGAAAGTACTTATATTTTTAAATGTCTTGGTGTGTATAATCTTTTGTAATTTCATAGTTATAAAGATGTTTCGAATGAATGTAATTGGAGCTTTGTTTTAAGGATATCTGATAGATAATTGTTAGTAATACTTATCAACTTACTTAACAATAACTTTATCAACGAGTTGATTAAAGCGATCAAAGGCGATGATCGACGAGCAGAGCTGAGTATGCCCTCTGCACGTTCTTCCGTTTAAAGAGGAACCATTTATAACAATAGGCGTTGACGTCGAGCTTTTAAAACATTATGTCCGTTAATTGAAATAAAATTATAGTTATAATAGTTTCTCAAAAAATATTACGTGAATGTATAATATTTTTTATTAATAATGTCGTTTTAAAGGTAGGCCTGTTCTATCATCATCACCCTCAGGTTATCTGGTAGAGAATGCCGCAAGGCATCGAACCCGCCTTTGTAAAACTTTACATTTACATAAAGTTTAAAAAAAACCGGCCGGTCGGCGGAATAGTAGCCAATCTACTAAACATTTAACATTCTGAGATATGTAACGCGTTTAATTTAAATTCATATATTTTAATAAAAACACGAATTACGTAATATAATAGTTATATTTTATGAAATGAATATCATATTTAAGGGATCATCCATAAAGTACGTCGCACAAATTTCACGAATTTTAGAATCCGAGGGGGATTGCTTGTCACAGATAGTCACATTTCTAACCTTCTCCCACCCCCCATCTAGGTGTAACGTACTTTATGGATAGTCTCTAAGTAGTTCAGTACACCTGACAACAGAAAGACAAAACAAAAGGTTGTTATCCGTCTACACATAGTTTTTTTTTGCATTTTGTCTAAAACTCCACGTGTAATTCTAATGTTCTTTAGCCCAAGGAAAACAGCTCTTCATACATCGAAACTCAGCTTTAGGCTGACTAAATTATTATTAACATTTGATGTTCCCTATTCTCCAAGGCAACATCACTCAATTAGCTTCGTCTAAGTTGTGGGTTAGCTGAACGAAAATAAACAATTCTAAAGTTTGAAACCCCCGTGAGCTTGTATTATGTATCTTCATGATAACACGTCATTAGGTTTATTCAATGAATATTTTAAATAAAGCTATTACTTATCAGTAATCACACAAATTTTATAAACATGAAAACGATCGTGTTGTTATTATGGGCATATATAATTTAAACTGTAAACTAACATAATATAACATACATATTTTCCCGAAAAAAAAAAAACATTCCTGACGGGTATTGTCAAAACTGGGCGTGGATAAAATCTTGTGAAAACTACGCGGAGCCCAGCTTATTATGACTGTACTAAAACATTTTTTATTTTTTCAATATTAGCAGAGCGTTGTAAGTCCGTAGCCTACTGGGTAACTACTATTTGTAATAACCACCCACATCTGAGGAATATTCCTTATCTGCGTGTCTGCGACCTGCTATCGCAATAATATTAATAAACCAAATATTATGTTCTGCACGATATTTGGCAAACCCAAAGTTTGCCAAAAACTGTAATGTAGTAAATGTTTTTCTAACTTCTAAATTTCACCGCAAAAAAGACACCAATGTTCGCGAATCCTCTTTTTGAAAGCACTCCTCTAACAATCTCCTCCAGCATGAAATACTTGGCGTTAAGATTTCGAGTGTAGTCCAGTTCCGATGTCATCTGGAAGGGAAAACTAAGTTAGCCTCGAAGAAGCTTGGTATTTAAAATAGAGCGAGACAGTATTTTAGTCCGATCTAACGCTTACGTTAAAAGCTTTACAAGGCACAGGTTCGGCCCCATATGGAATACTGTTCTCATCTCTGGGCAGGGGCGCCTAAATACCAATTGCTCCCACTAGATCGTATCCAACGAAGGGCCGCTCGGATTGTTGATTGCCATAGTGTTTTAAACAAGCTGGACCCCCTGGAGCTGCACCGAGATGTAGCTTCGCTTTGCATCCTTTATAGATTTTATCACGGGAAGTGCTCAGAGAAATTGTTCGGAATCATTCCACCTGCAACTTTTCGCCATCGACCTACGCGGAAGATTTACCACCCATATCGTTTTGATGAATGGCAGTCTTCCACAGTACGATTTTCGTGTAACTTTTTACCTCGCACAGTAAAGCTCCGGAATGAACTACCACCAGCAGTATTTCCGGACTGCTACGACCTACAAACCTTCAAGAAGAGAGCGTATTCCCTCTCGAAAGGTCGGCAACGCACATGCAACCCTGATGTTGCGGGTGTTTATGGGCGGCGGTAGTTGCTTTCCATTATTTTTATAAAAAGAAAGCTATATATTAAAAGCAGTAAACTTAAAGTGCTTAAAACTGTATACAGTAATGCTAAAACAAACAAAAGATAACAGTAAAACAAAGTGACTTACTCGGGACTCATAA
Organism: Cyclargus thomasi; assembly: GCA_026546445.1. Classification (NCBI taxonomy): domain Eukaryota; kingdom Metazoa; phylum Arthropoda; class Insecta; order Lepidoptera; family Lycaenidae; genus Cyclargus; species Cyclargus thomasi. The sequence goes on from JAOTAV010018412.1 coordinate 20,345, forward strand.
AGGGTGTTAAAAATCACCGACGACGTTACAAACGCGGTCGGCGGAATCTTTTAATTCGCTCGAATAACACGCGACTCGTAAGCGACCCCGGATTATTAAGTGGGAACGCCGCAATACGAATATTATGATATGCTTTTACATTCTGTTGCGGCCATAAAAATATATTTCGTGTAATATATTAGGGGAAAGGGTCTAAACGGTCGATCATTAAAAGTGAATTGCTAAGCTCCGTACTTGTTGAAATGTAAAATGCTTGCATTTAAATGCCACGATGAAGGGAGGTTTTAAATTTTATTGTAATATGGCTTTTTTCATTTTTTCCATTTTGCAGCTTATTATGGATGCTACTGTTGGATATTTTGAAACTTAGCAAGTTTTTGTCAATAATAATAATAATAATTTATCGATGATTCTTAAATATAAATTGTTTCCACAGTTCATATCTAAGAAGTTATTACAATAAACTAGATGATGCTCGCAACTCTGTTGCGCCAAAATAAGTTTTCCTGACTTTCCAACAACTGAGTACTGAGAAAAACTTCGCGATACAAACCGGTAGCATTCGTTTGTTATTAACACTTGAAAATTCGTAACACAGGGTAAGTTTTTATCATTTTAATGACAATAATAACATGCCGGTGACATCCTCATTATGTCATAAGCCCCTATTGTCGATCCAATAATATCAAGTGTATCATTTGGAGGGCCGAAAACAGACAATAGGTAGTAATCAATAAGAGCCCGGGGCACTATTGTGCTCCTAATGTGTGGGAATTAGCTATTTGCTTCATGACGAAGACAAATTATGGTCCTGCCTCGATTAATTACCGAGCTTAACTATGTTATCGATATAAGCTGAGATAGTTGTTATTGACAAATTAGGGCTATGTCACACTAGATGCCAGTTAGCAGTTTCCAGGTGCAATGGTTTCGCTGAACCAACAAAGTCGCCAGTCCGTCTCGAATTTGCCTCAGTCGTTCGACTATGATCTAGTGACCCACAACCACGCCGTTCTCTAAGTAGCAATGTGAAAAGCCCCTATTATTAGTTTGATAAGGCCCTTATCACATATTCAGCTCAGATGGTTTAATATTACCGGGAAATTTTGCGGTACAGTCAAGTGCAATGAGAGACGGAGGACGGAGTGCCTCATTACATGCCAATGTTGTAATAATGCTGGTAATTAGTTTGCCAAATATGATTACATTACAATGGTATTAGGTTTTGACTTTGGGTTGGTACTTAGTAATATGTGGAAGAAAGGAAAAAGGACTTTCCTTTTGATGAATTGAAGGAAATAAATATTTTTAGCATTTAATCCGGAAACAAACGCAAATAATAAGTAGCTGTTAGAAGACAAAAATATATACGGATTTTTAAATTCGGATTTAAATCCTTCTCTAAGGGCCTGTTCCACCATAATATTGCAACTTTTTTTGACTGATTTTGTAGGGAGAATCTGTCAAAAAAGTTGAAGGTAGCCTATCAGAAACAGAAATCAGTAAACGGTGAAAACTGCCCTAAAACTTGTATGTAAGAACGAAGAAGTTAAACGAGCATTAAAACATTAATATAAAACATTAAGTACGTATTACTAATAAAGTAAACAGTTGTGTATTTTACTTTTACTCGTATAAAAGTTTCTAGCAAAAGATTTGTGGTGAGTGTGCAGTTTGTTAATAGCTGTGGCTAAGAGCTAATCCGCGTTGCGCGAAGCTCTGTATATGTAACTGTAACTTTTCTCACAAATTCACAACTATTAACTTCAATTCTAAATATTATGTCTAACAACCAGTGATAAATATTATTTTACTAAAAAGGAAATATAACCTTTTAAACCTAAGTCGATAAGTATGAGTAGCGCTGGTAATGTGCTAAAACGGCACAATACTAAATGTGTCAAAAATGAGATCAATACACCAAAAAAATCAGCAGTCTCTATTCCTATGTGAATTAAACTTATATTAGTATGTCAACAAATAGCTCAGTTACAATACTAGTGTCATTTTGTGATTGGTCGAATCTTGCGGATTTTTTTTTTCTTTGCTTCTTCTTTTCACCTGTAAAATAAATTGTGTCATAATAATGCCACTGACTTCTATCTGTGCTTGTACTACATAGGTATACTCATTCCAAAAAGTTTTACTGCAATTAATATTTTGGTTTAGGTTTCACACAAACGTAACTTTATTTTAGGGAGTTGGTAGTTCATTTTCATTATAACTAGATATAACTAAAACGCTCATTAAAATAATGTTTTAGACATGACGAGGAAATTTCCTATTTAAATCATTTATAAATAAAACAGTCCCATCATAAACGAAGAGTCTTTTAAAAACGGTGCCGATAACAATGCTTTGCGTTTCTCCAATAAATAGTCAAAGCAATAGTATGTAAAGGGAGCTATTTCTTCAGCATTACTTTTCATTGAAGAGTCCTCTCAGCTGTGTATACTGTATAGATAGGTATTTTGTAGGGCTGAATTCTAGTAGTTATCGTCTCGAGACTCATAAAATGAGATTGCCTTCACTCCAACGACGTTTTATTGACTTATTAACATCGATATCAGATCGTAACACTTCAATTCTTTGATCTTCGTCGAATGTTTAGTCGTTCGACCCGCTGATTTAAAGAGAAAATATTCTTTTCAACTGCGGGTCAGTTAGTCAAAGAAATTTGTATTAATAAATAATAGAATGTGGTATTACGAAATGGTATCTATACTCCGGCACGTAATAAAACGACATCTAAGGAATCGCTGCTTAGTTATGTATGTTACATGTTTACACAAAATTGACTCAACCCGAATATACTTTGAGATTCTGGAAGGAAATGTGTTCTCATCCCGAAATATTTACCAATACCGAGTGATGAAGAATGTAAAAAAAACAGTTTTATTTTATATTTATAAATGACTAGCTGTCACCCGAGACTCCGACCGAGTGATAACTTTTTTCTTTTTCTTGAAATATTTTTGCTACAAACCTCACGAAGCCCGAGGCTTTTCCAATGAATGCAAAACCGTGGAAATCGGTTCGTGAGTTCTGGAATTATATGATCATCCCCCCTAGACAAGTGTCAAGCGAGTGTTTTTGTATGAGATTGACATAGACGAACGAAAAGTCATATGATCTAGTTGAGCTCGAATATGTCTATCCCATACAAAACAAGCGAAGCGATTATCGTAAACGTTAATCGCTTGCCACTTGTCTGAGGAGCAGGAAGGAAAACCCTACTTATTTTTATATCATAGACTAGCTATTGCCCGCGACTCCGACCGCATGGTAACTTTACTCTTTTTTTTAGGAAATGTTTTTTGCTACAAACCTCACGGAGCCCGAGGCCTTTCCAACGAATGAAAAACCGTCGAAATCGATTAGTGCGTTCTGGAGATTGGAAGAGAAACCCGACTTATTTTATATAAAAGATAATGTGTCACTTTAAGCTTCTTTTATTAATTTTTAACCGACTTCCAAAAACGAGGAGGTTATTATGTTCGGCTGTGGATATATTTTTTTTTATTTTTATGTATGTTCGCGCATAGCTCCGCCGTTTGTGAACCGATTTTCAAAATTTTTTCTTTGTTGTATAGGGTATT
>JAOTAV010018423.1:0-23938 GCA_026546445.1 Cyclargus thomasi
TTGCAACTTACCGTCTTACCGGAGCCAGTCTGCGCGCACCCCATCAGATCCCTTCCGCCCATGATGATGGGTATAGCGTGTTTCTGTATAGGAGTGGGCTTCGCGTAGCCGGACTTTAGTATGTTGTCCAGCACAAACTTCCGTAGATTGGCAGACTCGAAGCTGTCTATAGCGCGAGGCGGGTTCTCACCGCTAACCTGAAATATTTAAAATTAAGGTCTAAACAAATACATGATACAAATGCAACAATCAGGATTATTAGAGTCTCTGCAGTTCCACTCTCATGGAATTTGAAAATCATGTATTAATAATAAATAATTTTGAGAGAAAGAGTGATTTTTAAAGCACTGTGTTTGTCTGAGACCAAAAGTAGCCTATATTAGTTTCCACTCTTCAAGTGTTCTATGCCAAAAATCAAGTCTACTGGTTATTTTGTCCCTTGCTTTTGTCTTGGCCAATGGAAGGACAAAGAGACACACTTTTCATTTATAAAATGAGTATAAATACATTAAATTTTTTTCAATATGACTTTGTAAGTTTTATAACTCCTATTTTAATTTGGTAACACAGTACCTAAATACCAAAATTAATGTTTCAAAAATGGAACCTAACCTTGACGGCAATATGATCAAACTTATCAAAGTTGATGCCCGAACTGATCGTGCTGCTGAAGATCTCAGTTTCGTTCTCCGTCGGCTCCGGGGGCACGTATGTGACGGGAGGCTTCTTGACTTCCCCGTTCTCTTCAGTGGCGTCACCATTGGATTCCTCGGGTCTGTCGCCCCTGTCTCGGCCTCCGCCGCGGCCGCCCCGCCCCCGCCCGCGCCCCCTGCCGCGCTCGCCCCTCTCGAAGCGGTCGTTGTTGTCATCGTCGCCATAGTTATTATCACCTGTAGTGACAAAGTAATAGCAATTATTGACCAATAGGCAATTGCCCTTATGAATAAAAAAAATAAAAGAGTGTATCATTATGATTTACTCTTTTTTTCTAAGGGTAAATGTTATTAATTAAATAGCTAAACATATTGATTTTCGTTCATATAAATGTATAATTTAAATTTTAAAATTGTTTTTTTTTTACATCTGTATATCACTTTATCCGAAAGCTATCCGCCTTGAGTCTGTGACGTCAAAAAATTCGAAACAAACAATAACGGCGAAGGTGGTGTGTAAAGTTCATATTTTTTAAAATTATTTATTATTAATTTCAGAAGTAGTTTTTAAAATGAAAGATTGATTTTTAATTTATTGAATGTAATGAAAAGGAAAGTAAAAATAAAAGTAATGGTTTATTTTGCGATACGTTACATACATCCGCCATTATTGGCGGACAGCGTTTTCGCGGGTATTCAAAAGGACATAAATTTTAAAGTTGTTTTATGACTGTTTAGCGACGTTATTTTAAAGGAAATAAAATAACCATTGAAAAGTGCCTATGTTAGAAATAAACTACTTTTACAAAAAGTGTCAAATACCTACTCGTATTTACGATAGCGGGTGCAACATAGTAACAAGTTGAAAGACAGCACAATACAATATATAAGGAAATTTGAACTGTTTTGGGAATGAGCAAGATGACCTTTTTTTCGGATTGGTAATTAAAGAAGCCTTAAAACTTCTTTTACCTTTATATTTTAAACTACTCTATAATGTTATCTCTATAATGTTACAATCTATACAAAACTAAGCATATCCCGCTCGTTTAGTTCCACCGTTCTCATAGTCGGCCCTATGTCGTCCGCAATTCGCCTTAGCGGCGCCCTAGGCGGTTGCCCAGCGTCCCCCTCCCCTCGTCTAGAGTCGCTACTGAGTTTAACATCTCTAGTAGTACTCACCTCCGCCGTTCTCAAAGCCGGCCCTATCTCGTCCGCCCCCGCCTCTTCCCCCGCGTCCTCCTCGGCCGCGGAAGCCGCCGCGCCCGCCGCCCCGCCCTCGCCTTTCGCCGTAGTCCCCGCCCGGCTTGTGATTGTAATCTGAAACAGGTAGATATTTTAGAATACGTGGAGGATCATAGAATGTGCGGTCGGGCACATATCCGAATTTTCGATGAGAAGAATGGACAAACGGCCTTAGACATGGCATTTAATATCACTGCTAAGCGGACGCCATTGTATTTTGTTGATCCGACGCTTATATGAAACACAACACGTGTTATGAGAAAATAATTACATAAATAATATAAATATATTTTTCTTATTAAATCGTCAAATATTGTAACGAGGTAATATGTATATCTGTAAGGCCCTTAATATTAATACGCGAGCGGAAAACTTTGTGCCCTTTTTTACGTAACACGCGTAATCGTAAAAGCATGTAATTTTTTTGACGTTAAAGAGCCATGCTTCGGCACGAATGGGCCGGCTCGATCGGAGTTCAGTGAGTGAGTTTACCGGTGGTCCAACTTCCTACGGCGATGAACATCCGTACTATGAACTTGATATCAGAAAATGTCTCAGTGTTAAACGCCTCTACCGGGGTTCGAACCAGCACCCTCTCGAATGCGAACCAAAGGTCTTACCCACTAGTCCTCGGACACTATACGATGGCCCAGGTTTGTTAACACTTTACGTAGTTTACTAGCTTACAATCCCAGAAGGTTTCTAGCTTACTGACACATTGTTTTATTTCACATACCCAGGAACATTGATATCATTTTATTAAAAATTTATCACACACAGCAATACGAAACCGCGAATTTCCGAGTCTAATGTTTGAGACGAGGGAGTGGTAAGTAGACTACTGAGGTCATCGGTAACAATGGATGGTGTTGCAAAATATTAACAGCATAGTATCGTATTTCAGATATCTTTGCAACGGTTGTAACTACTAGTGATGTGCTGGATCGCTTCTATCCGTATATCGGCAGATAAGGATGTTTGGTAATAAGCTCCGCGGATATTGGGTAGAGTATCCGCAGATATTATCACGGAATATTTAAGGCATTGCGCGATAAAGATAGTTTGTTTATTACCTTTTAGTTGTGTACTATGGCATAGTTTCAACTTTGATAAATGCATTTGCAATACTAAAGTGCGTTTATCTTTTCTCATTTCAAGAAACAAGCTAATTGTCCCAAAACAAAAAACCCGACTGCAGAAACAATTGCAATTTAAGCAACGCAATATTTGAATTTGGCCCAGAAATCCGCCATTAGGTTTTTTTTATATTTTGATATAATATTAATATCGTATTAACTTTGAGAGTGACCCTAGTCACTCTTACAATAAATACGAATCTAACGAGCCGTCGTCTTAAGCCGTTTAGGCTGCAGAGCGTGCTAAAAAAACAACCCTCCTGGCGCAGTCGGGTAAAAACTCTACCTTAAATATATATTTTTTATCAATCGATGTAGTCACCTAAGGGCCTGTTTCACCGCTTACAGATAGTCAATTTATTTGCCAGATACAACTTTATTTGACAGATGTTGTATGGAGAATCTGTCAAAAAAGTTGTGGATAGCCTAACAGAAACTTTGACAGTGGTGGTGACACAGGCTCTGTTGGTCCTATCAGGTAAAAATTAGCAATTGGGTTATCAGGAAAAAATTAGCAGTTGGTCCTATCAGGTAAAAATTAGCAGTTGGTCCTATAAGGTAAAAATTAACGAAGTAGATTTGCGAAAAAACAGGCTGTATACGGATCATAATTTTTCCTCCAGTATTCGCGGTTACGGATCATTGTTTTTCTCGAATACGGATTCGGACATCGGTTACGGATAGCTAGAACATCACTAATAACCATCCATTGTGTTCATCAATTTCGACGCCATGATTATTAATCATTTTACATACTTAAATTCCATCCATCATAAATGTTTACCTACGTTTTCTGTCTGGTTTGTTATCACGTCTTAACCGCTAAACAGCGAACTTATAAATGCGAAACTAACTCTATCCGTCTGTATGATTCGCTTTCATGCCTAAGCCACTGGTCCGATTTGGTTAAAATTCGGTATGAAGATTGACTTTTGAGTCCCAGGGATACATTTAAACCCGGAAAAATGTACGGCACCCGCGCGATAAACGAATCTTGACGCAAAGGCCACACCAGGAGTCATTATACATTTTAATATAAAAAAATGTTATATGGTTTTCGAATTTTCCCAAAAACTCCTAACATCATAGTCACCACGGCCGTCGCGAGCGCTTGCCCTGCCCCGCGATCACCTCCCTCATCCCCCGCTACTACATTATGCGACGGTAACAAAGCTGCTGATTTTTTAGAGACATTTTAATGAATAAAATGTGAGAACTTAAATTCCTTTTTTTTAACTAATTGTGTTATATAATTGATATTGAGCCCCACGAATGAATTTCGCCACAACATTTTTTATCATCCTGTATAATATTATTAGTGATAGTAAACATTGTTTTTTCAAATCATTATATAAACAAAGAAAAAGTCTAAAAAATAATAAAATGTGTTTGTAGTTTTTGTTCGTTAGAACAGGGTGTAACATCTGGTAAACAACTCTAATAAACAACAGTTTTAAACAGTCATGTTATTTTTTAGAAAAACCTAGATTTTTTTAAGGCATTGTTTTAAAATCGTAAATTCTTTAATTACAATCCTAGAAAGTTTGGAAAAAAATTCTCAATAGCCACAAAAGTATCAACATCTGTTTGAAATTACACCCTTCAGTAAACAAATGGTTTGTTATTTATTCTAAGAAGTGTTTTTTTTAAGACGGACTCAAGTTCTCTTTCAAGTAGAACACTTGTCAAAATGTCAGCATCCCCTATTTTAAACAAAAGAGTTATTGATATGAAGTGTTGGAATTTTGGAAATGTGGTACATTCGTTACTTACAAGGATTTATAAATGATTTATGTACTAATGTTATGAACTAGTTAGTGCCGGAATAAAAAGTTCCTATATGTTGGCTGGACTTCATAGCTATACAACACAAAGGATTTTGAAAATTAGAAATTGGAAATTGAAAGAGACCCAGTTGACGGACCTACGTCATTTGGTCAGAATGTCAATTCCATGTAATGTCGGATGAGTTTGACATAACCCAACCAAATTACTTAGATCCCCGATGTGTACTTCTCTTATTGTACATACACGCAAATGTTGCTGCGGCTTCGCTCGCATTAAGAAGTAAATGCTTTAACACGTATTTATTTATTTTGAATCAATAGCTAAGAAATAAAATTTCATGGCTTTAACTGAATAAATGACCAACTTTCATACAAAGTTTCAACCCCTATAACACCCCCTTAGGAGTAGAATTTTTAAAACTCCTTTCTTACCGGGTGTCTACACAATAAAACAATTCTACTCTCCCAATTTGTTGACTGTAGATTTAAAAGGTTTTGCTCGGCGAATATGAACCAGTCAGTCTGGACTTGTTATTTTATATATATAGATGTAGTATATACTATCTCTTATTTAGGGGAACTAGCCCTTTTTACATCTTAAAAGCAAAATACAACTGTTGCAGATCTAATCTTACACTATTAATAAAGAAAAAATATTTGTATTTTTGTATGTTTGTTACAAATAATTCTGTTTGACTGACATATGAAGTCTTCTGTAACATATAGTGGATACAATGAGGGACTCTTTCTTTCCAATCATACAGTTGGATTTATTAAGTGGAACATGTCCAGATTGTATTTTCAGAACTGCAACCAAGCTTATTCTCGACATATTTGCGTTTTCAAACCATGGTGTCAGGCAATAGAGCCCCAGGACATTCAATTATGAACCTTCAAGGCTGAGAAATCATTAAAAACGTTCCACCATCTCAGTACAAATTTTTGTTTAGCTACATCACACAATTTAAGACATAAGTAGATGAAGCAGATAACTAGCATTTTAAAAACTTTTTAGATTTTTATGTTAATGAACACTTTTAGACTCGAAAAATTTATTTAAATTAAAATAATGTGGATTTGATTTATAGCTATACACTAGCTAGATAATAAAATAGGTAAAATGCAAGATTTATCAAAATTTTATAGGAAAAAATTAGAATACACTCAAAGGTTGCAAAATGTTAGTTATCCGCTTCTTCCACTTATGTTTTCAATTCTGTATACTATGGCTGTACTTTTTGGATTTTACATTACAGATGCATTTTTTGTAAATCATTTTTCAAAAATTGCTATTTTTCAAGTTATTGTTCTTGTTAGCCTCTTCTTCCTGAATAAAACGAACATACCATTATTTTCTTCTATAAACGATGTGAAACCTCTGCCCATGGATAGACTGTGGCCTTCATCTACTTCATTGTTGTAGGAGTTGTAATTGTTCTGTGGAACAGCCTGTAATACAATATATATTTTGCAGAGACATGATCCCAAAGTAATACTTAAGTGCCAATAGAGTGTCTTTTAGAGTGTCCATTATCGAAACTATTTAGGAGACGTGTGTGTACAGAAAACCGAATTTTTCAGATGATTGATGTATTATAATAATACAATAATACCTATGGTCGCTTTACACCACGTCAATCTGGCCCCGTGCTAAGTACCCAAGGGACTTGTGTTACAGGTACCAGCAAACGAAAATACATTTACTACTTTTATATTATACATATATTTAAGTTTTTTATTATACCACATCCATGACCAAGGAACATTGAAAAACTTTTTGTTCTGTCGGCGGGATTCGAACCCTCAACCCCCAGCCAGAGTTACCAAAGCACTCCTCTGTGCCACAGAGGTTGTCAGTATTCATGTATTGATATAGCCATCAGTCAAGTACTGATACTTTTATTAATTTATCTACTGGTGAATAAAAGCCATATAGATCATAGCCTTCATAACTATACCTTTATTGAAAATAGAAATTAAAGTACAAATAAACAAAACATTATCATTAAGAACAATGTTATGCAAATATTATGTTTGCAACATAAGGTCAATGTAATGTTTGCAACAAAACTTAGGGCCAGTTCCACTACTTCCTAATAAGTGCTATATTAAAGGCTTTCCACAACTTATCTAAGAGATGAGGTATGAAGATTCTGTATAATAAGTTGCAGATTGTTTACCCAACACTTAGCAGAAACTGAGGAACTAAGCAGAGATCTAAGTCCACATTGTAAAATATCTTACTAGAATCAATAGCACACAGAGTAAAGTAAACCACAATAAAACTAAAATTGAGATATTTAACTAATTGATACCAACATTCTATAAATAATTTAATGGGCTGAAAAACAGTTGGTTATTATTACTATATTCAAATGCAAAGTTAAAAACTTACCACATCAGGAGAATCATCCCAGTCGTCCATTGTCTAAAATGAAGAAAAATTATATTTTTTTAATATGCTCAAAAGTTATAACTACCCTCAGAGACGAATATCTGCCTGAAAACGGTTGTACCCCAATGTACCCATACAGAAATGATAAGTACTATAGAGGAAATACGAGTTTTCAAACTAAGTTAGAGATTTTTAAATAAGATTATGATTCTGCAACACGTTACGGAAGCTAATTAAAAGCAACAAGACGTACTTAGGTTTTTATCGTATGGACTATGGCTGCACCGGCTTTGTCACAAGGAGTCTGGTGGCAAAAACAGTACAAAACTCAAGAGATACAAAGTTTAATTCTACTTACTATTAATAATAAACTTGGTTATTTTTTAACAAACGCGAACAGTTTTGGACACTATTTATGTGGATTGTGAAAAGTAGACACTAATTTCCTTTCAGCCCACTTGAAAAATTCTTGAAGAATGTGTATGGCGGCGAAAAAATCAAAATGACAGCAAAAAAAAACAAAATCCAGACAAAGAATAAATCCTACGTTGTGATTGGCTGATTGCATTCTTTACACAGATTATAGCAACCTAGCCACAGATTACTTAAGTGTTATTTTCATAAAAGAAAGTAAGAACTAAGAACTTATTATACGGTATACCTTAAAATCTTTAAACAGATATTACACTACACAATCCTAAGAACCCTACGCACCTGGTGGGCGTATCGCCAGCCCCGGATCTTCAATTTTTTTAGGCCGCCCCGACTTATATTTATATGACATATTATATATACTAAGACATAGGCCTTCCGGAAATAATCCATTGGTAACTGACTATTCTTTTCATGTAATGTACTACGAACTGAGCCGGCGAACTTCGTACCGCCTAATATTCAATGATCTTCTTGCACTTCCTTCCTTGCTATTCCTCTGTTCATCTGTACCGTAAGCTCGACGATTTCTCGTTTCTGCACTCGCACAAAATTTTCAACACATAGACAATAGCTGGTCAAGAAAAATCATAGACACTTATAAAAAACATTTACACATTTCTTAACTTGTAGAAAAAATCTTCGGTAATATTTTCGGAAATAAATAATCATATAATAAATTAATAATTTACACAAAATCATGTGTAAATTATTGGCTAACGTGGCTACTTACTTAATTTATAAGAACGGAAACTGTAAGCTCTTTTTTTTCGCAATAAGCCAAACGGGTTTCGTATCAGTATTCAGTACAGAGCAAAAAAGGGAAAAGTTAAAATTTATAAAAGAAAATTATAAAATAAGTGAAAATTGAACCCGGGCCCCTTCGAATTTAAGTCGCTGTCCTAGCCACTAAGCTAGTTAATCTGCATGTCGAATTAATTGTGCATTGCTGACGCTAGAAGTGTCATAAACACGAATACAAAACACGGTAAAGTTATAAATGTACTCCGATACTGTGGTTGAGCAGAATAGAACATGATATTAGATTGTGTGTATGAAATTTTAATAAAATATTTTTCAATTTTTATTTAATAGAATTACATGATGTAATTCCTAAAGACATCAATTGCCATGTAATTTATATGGCAACTGACATGGCTTAAAGGTCTCGTTAACTAAATCATACAAAAAAAAGCAACTGACAAAAGTGAAATGTCTAAATTCCGATGTCTATGGTTATGTCGCCGAAGTTGACCCGAGTGGGTTTATAAATAAACATTTTACATATTTTATTAATTTCACAAAGTGCATCGTTTACTAGATTCAATATTATAATGGAGAGGCCAGAAACGATATTCGTCGTTGAACCTTACAGTCATTTTATTTAACGTTAGTGCCAAAATATTTGGTGGCGTCTGGTTTTTTTATGGTTTGATCTTAAACAAAATATACCATGGCTGCAACGGAGACCGTGCGGGTATCGGTGGTAACAGATTTTACACCGTATGTTATTCCGTGCTCCAGTACGTTGACCGCCGAGGAATTGTGCATAGTGTTATGTAAAAAGTATAACATTCCGCCTCTAACGCGTACGTTGTTTGCATTACGGATCAAGGGATCGAGCCATTTCCTTAAAGATAACAGTAAAGTTCTATCGAGTACAAGAGATTATGAAATGAGAATACGGTTCAAGGTAATATTCGTTAGTATTGTTTGTTCATATGTCCAGTGGAATTATAGTGTGTTAATTTATTATTCAAATATGTTCACATAGGTGCCAAGACTGTGTCACTTGGTAACGTTGGATGAGACAACGTATGATTATTATTTTCAACAAGCAAGAAACGATGTAAATGAGAACAAAATACCTGAAATAAAGTATCCAGAACACAAACAGGAGTTGTTGGGTCTTGGCATAACTGACATGTAAGTCTTTTTTTATGAGTGTGAAATTGTTTGATGATGCATTATTATAGAAGGAAGTACATTGATTGGGTGAGATTATTGTTTTATGAGATGGTTATGAATGAGTAAAATGTTTGTGACCTGTTGAACTGCTTGCTTATGCTGATAAGAATAATCAAAACTGTACATTGTCTTTATTCTAATTGTAATGGTAAATTTACTCTTAAAAATATGGACATGTGTTCTATTCTATGCCTAAAATGTCTATTCTATAGTTCTCTCTAACATTGTCTATATTTTTGTAGTTTTTTTGTTTGTTTTATCATACAAGATCATGGTGTCATTGAGACAAAATATTAAAATTTTTACTGTATTTGTTTTGATACATTCATAAGTTGTATTAACAAGAAGTTGTGCATTAACATTTGTTATATAAAAATATTAGAAATAAGTTATAACAATTTGTAATCAATTCATAGTAAATCATTCCTTATCTCATGGTTGATTTGTTACATATTTTATCTTTTGAATGTCAAAGGTTTCCTAACCTTGATAAACATAACATAATCAGCAATATGCATTTCTGCTTTGTATCACATCAGTTATTAATGAATACTATGATTTTGGTGCTGGAACAAATTTTTTGAAGTGGGATTTGAAATAATTATAATATGTTTATATATTATTGATTTTTTTAACTAACATTTATATTAGCCTAATTCTGATAGTTATTGCTCAAACAATCTTTCAACAATATACTGAAAATATTGAATAGTTTAATGATGAATTAACAATTTTTTTTTTGGAAATTAAAGTTTTACAATATAGGTAAATTTTTGTCAAGCCACTTATCTGAAATAAGAAATTAAAATAAATTAAATACCAGATATAATACTGTAATAATGCACCGGATGTAATTTGTAAGTTTTTTTTTAGGACAAGAGCTATTTCTGAGGAAAAACTCCCAGTAAATGAAGTTGTTCGTAACTACAAGAAGTATGTGCCTAAAGTGATTGTACGACGACACGGCCCATTCCCAAAGAAATATGCACATGAATACCTACCCCAGTTGTGCTCTGTTGGACATAATGTCAAGTAAGGAATCTATGGCTTGTGAACTTATAGTTTTTTTAAATTTAAATATGTATAAAGCTTAAAGGTGACTGACTGACTGACATAGTGTTCTATTGGATCTATCAGTACAGACCAGTGGACAGATCGGGTTGAAATTCTGCATGCAGGTAGGTTTTTTGACTTAGGCATCCGCTAAGTAAGAATTTGATAATTTTTAATTAAATGTTTGTATTAAAAATTCCTGTACACGCGAGCAAAGTTAGGGGCCAAAGCTAGCTATGTGATTAAGGCCTAATAAATTTTGTGCCAAAAGAAGACAGTATGCTTGTAAAACAAAATAGTCTTATTTTAATTCAGGATAATGTACACTTTCTATATATGATACTGTATTACATGGGTAAGCCTTATAAAGTGATAATAATCAAATACTTTTCTATTCCTTCTGAAGGAGATGGCTCGAAAACTCATTTAAGAAATTATTTTCAGCTATGTGAAAAATCTGTATCTACAGCAGTTGTATGCGTTAGCTCCTAACTATCTATCAGAAGAATTTGAGGATGTCTCCTGGCAGAATGGTACATATGTGGTGCCGGTTAGAGTAGTGGTCGCACCATTCCATCCACACCAGCCCGGGATACGTCTGTTTAATATAAACAAAAGAGATGTGAGTAATGAATTTTAGATGTTAAATTGTAAATTTGTGACATTACACTAGGGTATCAGAAATGTAAGCACAAGGTAAGACAAGGGAGGGGCTTAATAAATATGAATCTTGAGTGATATATTTTCTAGATGGTCTTTTACCTGCAGCAATGTGTGGAATAAGGACATTTACAATTTTAAAACTGATATATGCTATAATTTGAGCAATTAATTATAATTTAATGTAGAGTACATTAAATTCATCATGCAAAAATTTCAACAGACTACTTAAAATTGTTCACAATTTCCTATGTTTGTTAATAGCTTTAGTATTTAATGACTATATTAAACTATACAAAATTCATACTTATCTTGTTATTTTTTCAGTGGTTTCATGTCTGCACCATAGAGGAATTAATATATCTCACACGTAATGGTGACTTGTGTTTGGAAGTGTCAAGGCGAGGGACTCCTTTGTTTTTCAAATTCAAATCTGAGGAACAGCTGTCATCATTTATATCTTTGTGCGACGGATACTACAGGTAATATTAGTAAGGATATGTATGTAAGTTTATAAGGTATTATATTATGGACAAATATGCCTGAAATAAATGCTAAAATAAATAAAAAAAACCACTAGCGAGCAGTAAGGATCAGAATTAAGACTGCCATGCAAATAATCAAATCAGCTTGTACTGTCGTAACCAAATCTGAGAATCACAACCAAATTTTTCCAACGCCGGAATCGAACCCACGACCCTCAAAAACTAGTTGTATAGCTAAGTTGAAATATTTTATTTTTACCCAACAGCGCCAGAAGTAGGGCTATGTTTTTCGAGAGTATGTGCGTACGTTAGATTCGTCTTGATAGCGCAAGTGACACTGAGTACATTAGAAAAATTTAAAAATGAAAATAGCGGATTTTGAAGTCAAAATTATGAGGTTCCAAAAGTTTTTTTCTGCCCATTTAGGTCGAGTAGGGTATCAAAATGAAGCCATTCTAGAAATATATATAACTTGATGTTTAAATTGCAATGGATTTCAGATTAATGGTGAAATGGACTTTCAATCTATCAAAGGATGACGAGACGCCCTCATTGAAGGAGCTGCAAAGAATTAAATGCCATGGTCCAGTTGGGTGTGTATTTATCTAGTTGTTGTTCAATTTATCTTCTAAGTCAACATGCAAGCTTTATTTTTCGTACATTAAGTGGGGGGTTGTCGACAAAGTAAGTGTTATGGTGTGACTAGGGATGGTAAAGAGACTAATGTTTCCTGACATAATATTTAAAAAAAGCAATGGGGCAAGCAAGCAGACAGGTCACCTGAGGGTAAGCAACTGCCGTCGCCCATCGACACTCGTAACATCCGAAGAGTCGCAAGTTCATTGCCGGGCTTTTAATGAGGGAATAGGAATAGGGAAAGGGGATTAGGGAAGTTAGGCCACCGGTAAACTCACTCACAGGACGAAACACAGTAGAACGCCGTTTCACGCCAGTCAACTGTGAGGCCGTGATATATCTCCGGTCGAGCCTTGTTGTACTTTAATTACTTTAAGGGCCTTCTTCATCGCTTACAGATAGTCTATTTATTGGACATATACAACTTTATTTCACAGATTTTGTATGGAGAATCTGTCAAAAAGTTGTGAATAGCCAATAGGACTTAATACGATCTGTATAATGCCCTTTAACCCCAGCTAGCTATGAGTTTTGTGTGGTGTATAACTATTTAAAGTCACCTGTATGCTTTCAGTGGTGCTTTCTCGTATCGCAAGTTGGAAGAGAAGCGTGGCAAGAAGCACGGCTGCTACATATTGCGACAGTGTCAAGATGACTACAACGTGTTCTATTTGGACGTTTGTACGAAAAATAGGTAAGCATATTTTACTAGCCAAATTTCGATATTTTTATCGTTGTTAAAAAAATACGTTTTTTTATGATATTTAGGGGGCAAGCGAGCGTTTGACTGACCGACACGACTGGCGATCGACTTGTTTACATGCCCATCCGACGCATGGATCATCCTGCTTATCAGATCAATCAAGTGTTCAACCTGCATTGTGCTAACCAAGCTTGGAAATGACATGTTTCTAACGCGGGAAACGAACCCACAAACGACCCCCGCGTCCAAAGCCGAGCTATGTACCACTAGACCACATCGGCGCTAAAATGCTGAATAATAGCTGTCGAAAGTTTTCCTAAAATCATTACGGGCGTGGAGTACCGACCATTTTAATTACTAACTACATTAAAATGTCCTACTTACAGCACAACAGAAACATACAGAATCGAGTTCAAAGGCCACTGCTATATATTCAACAAGGAAGAATACTTCAGTATCGAGCGGCTCGTCAGCTGCCACCAGAACCCCGAAGGACGGATATTCCTCAATGAGTGTATACCACCGTCGGAGTATGGTCAGTGATAAATAACCGGTCATTTGTATGAGTAAGGGTCTATCCATAAAGTACGTCACACGAATTTTGTGGATTTTTGAACCCCCCCTTGTCGCAGGTGGTCACATATTTTATAGAACCCCAAGTGTAATGTCAAAAATTTGCAAAGTTTCATGTAAAAGTTCAAACTGCCTTTATGGATTGTCCCTAATGCGAAAATGTGTTATTTAGCTTCAAATATTTTTATGACATAACAACTCCTCTTGGATATTATATATATCTCCTACTCCTTTTCTTCTGTATAATTTCGATGTGGGTCCCAACACAGATTTAGCTTGACTCTCGGACACCAAAAAAAGGTTATGCTTATAATTTTTTTAAAGGCCTTCAAGACCTTTTGGAAAGGGTTTTTATTATTTTTGCTTGTTTATTTTGTATTTTTTAGATTCACTTCCAGATAACTTTCTGTCCAAATTCATGGCAAACAACAATGATTTTTGACGATTTTATTTCAGACAAATCTCAACTATTACTCTGTGGCGAGCCAATAAAAAAAGGTGTGCGCATCGACCAGGCGGAGCTGCAGGAAATACTTAGAGACAACAAAAGCCCCCGCTGTCTGCCCAACAAGGACATATTGCTGTATACAGGTTTGTTTTAGCTATGCTCTGTATGTAAGGTTTTTTGACTAGCGTTATTGATTGGCTAACGTCAGTATATTTAAGGCCTGTCTTACTATTCCCCAATAAGTGCCGTATATGCTATCCACAACTTAGTTGGCAGATCAAGTATTCACAAATAAGTTATGGATAACCTATACAACACTCCGGAAGAGGCGAAACCGGCCCTCAATCAACAATGCTGTTGAATACATACAATACACTCTGGTCGGAAAACGTGTGCCTGATAAAAATAAAATACGATTAGATGGATAGATTAAGACTTTAATGCACAATATTTTAAACAGATATAGAAAGAGACAATAACTTATATTAAAACATAAATGTGGGCAAAGCCGGCCTTATCGCTATGAGCGATCTCTTCCAGGCAACCCTGCGATACAGGCAAGTTCAGTAGGGTATTTGACACTTTTTGCAAAACAATGTGAATTTGTTTATAACATTTATTTCCTCAATATAACCTCGCTAAAACAGTCATGAAACAAATTTATAATGTTCTGTCCGCCATTATGGAATGTATGTAATGTCGTAAAAGAAATAATGGCTTTTATTTTTACTTTTCTTTTTATTGCATTCATTAGATTCAAAAGAGATTTTAAAAATCAATCTTCAATTTTAAAAACTTCTTTCTGAATTTAATAATAAACAATTTAATAATATGAACATTCTACACCACCTACGACGTTGTTTGTTTTGAAGTTAGTGACGTAACAGACGTCGCATCATGGCGGACAGCGTTTTGAATCTACTTATATGATGAATAAAGGCTTATTTTAAAATTAAAAATATAAATGAAATGAAAACAAAATCTATATATTTTACTATTTTATTAATCAAATTATTGTATACTTTAGGCAACTAGCATGTTGCGTAAATAAATATTAGGTAATTAAAAATTTTCATGTAACAAAAAATATTGTAGGTCTTCTTTTTCTTCATCCTTCTCCTCCTCTTTTTCATCTTGACTCGTGACCCCCGGCTTTAATAAAAAATATTTTATTTCTCAAAGGATCCGAAAAACTCAGTCCAGACAGCATAACGGCAACGTACAAGGCGCTATGGAGATTGGACGAGACAAAGAAACTTGTGGTCGCCTTCAAGACGTTGCAGCGAGATAAAGTTAATGATTATCTAAAGGTATGTTTAATTTATAATAGTGTTTCACTACTTCTCGATAAGTGCCGTACAGCAACAAACATTATTTAAAAATAGCTGTGACCCGCGGTTTTACCAGCGTAAAAAGTAGACTATGTGTTAATCCAGGACATCAGCTAGCTCCATGCCAAATTTTATCGAAATCGGTCCAGCCGTCTAAGCGTTAAGAAATAACAAATATACACACTCATAAACTACCAAACTTTCGCATTTATAATATTAGTACGATTAGTAAGACTAGAGGTCGGCATGTGGTCACAATTCGAGTATAAATATTTCTCAATTCAATCACAGACTTCAACTTGGTAAAGGTCTCGTTATCAAGTCATTAAATTATATAAAAAGAAAATCACAGACTTCCATAAACAAAAGAGTATTTCGTGTATTATTAAGGTGTCATGTTAAAATATTGTAGTGTGCGTAGCGTTTTATTAATTAAAAATATGTAAGATTAAAGCATATTTTAAAATACTATTGGTATTCCACACTCCACCTCCATATGACTGTAACTGAGAGAAATTTCATGCTTTTACATCTACGCGTCTTTCGTAAATAAAGGTACAAAGTTTTATGCTCGCGTATTAATATAT
Source organism: Cyclargus thomasi (assembly GCA_026546445.1). Taxonomy (NCBI): domain Eukaryota; kingdom Metazoa; phylum Arthropoda; class Insecta; order Lepidoptera; family Lycaenidae; genus Cyclargus; species Cyclargus thomasi. Next base: position 16,093 of record JAOTAV010018423.1, read on the forward strand.
AGATAATATTAGTAACAGTATATTCCAGCGCTAGATTGCGTAAAATTCTTACTGTGTCAATAATTTAAGTGAATCATTCCAGGACTTCATAGACCTGACGAGCAAGTGGGCGTGCATCCAGTCCAGCTCTATAGTCCGCCTGTACGGCATCACGCTGAGCTCGCCGACCGCCATGGTTTTGGAGTTCATGCCCTATGGACCCTTCGATGTTTACTTGAGGTAAGCACCGTTATTGCTACCTAGATGACGCCCGCATCTCCGTTGTGCGAAAATTTGCACATCAAGCGGGAAACGTACATTTTTCCGGAATAAAAGTATCCTGTACGCTGCCTAGGCATAATAGCTATTAAACAAAAAAAGTTCAAATAATTATTTTGTCAAAATATTGAATGTATACTGGATAAAATTAAGGTGACCGGCAAAATTTCGATGCGTTTATCCATGTTAGAAATAAAAATGAGCTTATTTTTTATTTATAGTCCATATAAAATGTTAAGAAATAGCTTCCGAAAAAAAACCATATTAGGGATATCGAGAAGGTCAAAAATTAGCAATTTTTTTTAATAAAATAACAAATGCATGTCTGCAAAACCCAGTAAAAATATGTAACAATTACTGAGAAATCTAAATGCATTGCACCACTAACTGAGAAATACGGAGATTTATATATATGGCAACACGAAACTTGATTAAACTTCCGGCATGTCCCGCCATTGGACGGGGGACATGACGATCATGGACGGGACCGTACGGATATTGACGGTCTTGGCCTCTACACTAATGTCGCGTGTAGCCCCCGCGTGTGTAGGGAAGAGGCTTTATGCACGCTGAGTGCGACTGCATCGGACACAACGGACGTTTGCGAAACGTCGCATGTCTGCGCTGGAGCTTATAGTGTCGCCTAGTGAGGTTTCGTCTTTTCGCCATAAATAGTACTTTCGATACCTCAAACACACTCAAAATATATACACGTTACAATATGTATATAACTAGAGGCCGCCCTGTGGTTGAAATTCGACCAAAATATTTCTCAATTCAAATACTGACTTCAATTTGGCATAAAGGTCTCGTTATCAGCAAATCAAACTTCAACCTTAGACAACAGAGTATTTCGTGTATGATTATCGTGTCATGTCAGAATATGTGCGTAGCGTTTTATTAAAAATATGCAAAATTAAAGTATATTTTAAAATAATATTAGTATTCCACGCTCGTCCTCCATATCAACTATAACTGGAAAAAATTTCATGCTTTAGCATCTACACGCGTCTTCCGTAAAGGGTTACAAAGGTTTCCACTCGCGAATTAATTTATAGATATTACAAAGAAGGCAGCGTACATCTCGTCGTCAATTCCATACTAAGTATATATTAACTTGTAGAGAGAACGAGGAGCGCATTAAGCCGCTGCAGCTGAAGAAGGTGGCAGCGAGTCTAGCGCGCGCCCTCTGGGACCTGTCGGAGGCGGGCGTGGTGCACGGCGCGGTGCGATGTCGCCGACTACTGCTGGCCGCCCACCAGCCGGACCGCCTCGTCGTCAAGCTGGCCGGGCCAACGCTGCGTCCATACACCGCCCAAGAGTGAGTAAAGAGAACATACGGTCGAATTGCAAAACCTCCCCCTTTTTGGAAGTCGTTTAAAAAAAAAGTAGAGGCTCACGGTGTTCTAGGAACTCCTCAGAACGCTAAGAGAGCCGCCGAGCTATAAGTGGGGAGGATTTGTATATATAATTATATCTATGGACGCTCCGTACCACGTCAGTCTGGCCCCGTGCTAAGTACCCAGAGACTTTTGTAACAGGGACAACGAAAATATATTTAAGATTTTTATTATATTATACACATCCAAGACCCAGGAATCTTTTTGCTCCGTCGGCGGGATTCGAACCCTTTAGCTACCAACACGCTTACCATTTGTGCCACAGAGGTCGTCAAATATACTATAGTATACGAAATTAGTTAAGCTCCGTATACCTACAAATTCCTTTCCGTAAGTATGTCGGAATCCTATCCCCCGCATGATGCTTAAACGCATATCTGGGTTTTGCTCCGCAAGTTCCTTTCACTTTAACCTAAGGACCTCTGTATTTTTTTTATTTATCAACGAAACCAGTAATTGTAATCTATGCAAACACTTTTTATTATATGCCGACGATCTGAATCTTTTACGTTTCATCTAATGTTCAGAGGTCTTATTTGATCTCTGAGAGGATTCTTTATTATTGATTCGTCTTAAACTATTGTCCCAAAAATATACCGTCATGGTGGTACATACAATTAAAAGATTTTACTGAACTTTTACATTTGTGAAACCCGCCGAAGTGTTGGGAAATGAAATATAAAAAAATAGCTTTGACTACGCATCTAAACAATATCTTTTTCTCCAGCGTACATTGGATGCCCGTGGAGTTTTTCTCGGATATGAATCTCGCCAAGCGCTCCGTGGTCGGTGACATATGGGCGTTCGCGACGACGCTATGGGAAATATTCTCATATGGACAGTCGCCTACGGAGACTAACCCGATACTAACGGCAAGGGTATGTGGTAACGATATTATTTTTACGTAAAAAAATCTCAAAAACGTCATAATAGAGGCACAGAATAATTAAAACAGCTATAAGCATAATAATAAGACAGACATTTACAGTTCTAAATAAATATTAATGTGATTAAAGTGATTTAATTTCAAATTAGCTAAAGTTTATAGCTCAAAATCTTTTCTGGGATAAAATGTATCATATATACAAATATACAAATATCTTTATTTCAAACTACTATGGTCCATTGGTTAGTGATACAAACTTAGTATTTAGGGTGAGTAAATTATTCCAATACAAGCTACATATTAAAAAAAAACTTAAATTCACATTATGCACCTGATCTGACCCATTATATGCCTTTTCCTTAGACTCAAAATGCACTTAAAGTATACTCCATATCAAACTTCAACTAAATTGCTTCGTCAGGTTGGACGTGAGGAGGTAACATACATACAGACAGACTTTTGCATTTTTATAATATTAGTATGGAACAATTGTACTTATCAACAGAGTTACGAGATGGGTGAGCGGTTGCTACGGCCGTCGCGTTGCCCGAGCGAGGTTTGGGCGCTGATGCGTCAGTGCTGGTGCTCCGACCCACTCCGACCGCAAGAGATCATGCGAGACATGAACCATATGCTGCACAGAGGTGAATATTGAAGGCTGTACCTGGTATCTAAATATTTATGTATCAAAGAAATTAAACAGAGCCGGTTGACGGAGCTACGTCATTTGGTCGGAATGCGTCAATTCCATAGCCGGCGTGATCTGTCTGGCGAGGCTGAATTTGACATGACTCTACCATATTACTTCTTCTAACACTATCTGGCTGTAGATCAACTTCCCTGGTAGTACTCACGTACACACGACATATAGACGACGTACGCAGATACGTAGACCAGTACGCACAAATGCCCGCAAACAGTGTTTCATTATCTTCGAGATTCTCAATTCTTATAAATGCCATTATTATTTACCTATATATTTATACATATTATTTTATTATTATAGTATCATATTTTGTTTATTTTGGTTTTATTTGTTGATTTTACTGCTAAATCTTTGTGTGTATAGGCTTAAGGTTTATTTTTGTATATTTGTTTACGCTTTATTTGATTTTGTAAATCACATCTCACTTCGTAGGTCTGCTGGAAGAAATATCGTCAGAAATAAGCAGTTCCTTCGTGTCGTCTTTCTTTGTCAATTGTTGTGTAAAAAATTTGTTGCGTACAATAAATGTTAAATAAAATAATAACTAAGTGTTGTGTGCATATGTGCATACGTATGTACGCATTATATATGCACACAACCCTGCATTCTATCTAAGAAATTTATACATAGGCAGTTGGCGGACCTACGTTATTTAGTCGGCTTTTGTGAACTGAATGTAATTATAAGTCATCTGTAGGCTGGGTTTGATAAGACGCAACCATAATGATATATACACACACATTTGTGTAACGTATGACACGTATTCTTACGATGGATATTTTTTTACAGAATACGTCCCATTGCACGATTACGAGGAGCCAAGGATAAGTTTGGACCACATGGAGCATGCCGACACTGTTTCTAGTAAGCGCATATTATTATTTCTATTTATTTTATAACCTTTTACCGCCAAAACGGCTTTACCGATTTTGACCCAATTTTATAAGCTTTTATTAGGACTGAAAATCGCTTTATATCTACTTTTCACATATTAAGTACGATAAGGATTGTTGACATTAACCCCGAATGAAGTGCCAAAAAATGTTCTTGCAGCGCTGTTGGTTTCATAGCTCAATGTATGTATAAAAGACGCATGCACACACTAATTTATGGCTTTTCCATAAGCGCTATACCTCACCTTTGGTATGAGCGCGGCATGGCGGGGAAGGGTTGCCATGGTTACCGGCCGTGCTACTGTATTAGTTGGCCGGCAACGCTGATGGCGGTACTATTTTTACCCGTTCCTCGACCTTCCCACGTTCCTAGGGCGTGGTACAGAGGTATCATCAAATATCAATTGTTTTGTTACTTTGTATATGTTCGTTTTACTAAAATCTCCTCACATTTTCCTAGGCGATAGATTCATACCGAGTGAACTGAGCGACGCGGGCAGCAATAAGTCACTCATATCGGTGGACAGCAGTGTACCCTCTATGAATGGCACGCTTTCAGACCAATATGATAATCCGGTAAGAACTTATATATTTTAATAACTTCAATTCCAAATAAAATTATCCAGAAGTTTCAATTTTCAAGTGCGTATAATATATGAAATGAAAAATTGACAAACATACATGAAAAAACATCACATATATATTAATACGCGAGTGGATAACTTTGTACCCCTTTTTACGAAAGACGCGTGGATATAAAAGCATGAAATTTTAGCTGGTTATAGCGGATATGGAGGAAGAGCGTAGAATACTTATATATATTTTTTTAAAACATGCTTTAATCTTGCATTTATTTAATAAATTAAACCCTGCGCACAATATTTTGACATGGCACAACAATCGTACACGAAATATTACTTTGCTATTTCGTTGCCACCGTGCGTGCTGAACGCTCCTACATTGCACCCAGCGAATATTTTATCACATAGAAATACTATTTATATAACAGTTTGCGGACAACAAGAGCTCCCGTTCGCTGGAGAGTATGAGCGCTCTGGCGTACGCGTTGCGGTCGGGACGCGCGTCCGTCGAGCGAACGGACCGCGGTGAGCGGCGCGGCAGCGACGACGAGCTGAGCTGCAGCGCGCCGCGCCTCATGGAAAGCATCGTGTCGCAGGGCAAGACCTATCTCGTCACCGTCACCAAGAAGATCGGCAGTGTGAGTAGACCTCGGTGTATGTACTGCTGACAGAATATGCACGCTCTGGCGTACGCGTTACGTCCGGGTCGCACGTCTGTCGAGTTATGGAAGGCGTGGAGCGGTGAAGCAACAATGAGCCTACTCTACCTAACTCCTCTAAGACCTACCTCTTGTTGGTGACGCCGTTACCAAGAACATCGGCAGCGTGAATATACTTCATTGTACTGACACTACACTGAGATGTACTCACGCTGCCGATCTTCTTGGTCACTTCAGCATCAACTGCTGACAGCTGTTAACTCCTGACGAAATATATACGCTGCGGTCATGGCGCGCCACCAAAAAAAGTGGTTGAAAATGCCTTTTGTCTGCAGAAAATTATATCATAAATTATCCCATTGAGTTCCTGCTAAGTGACGTAGCCTATCCATGTATTGATGCATGCTAGCGATGCATAAGTTTTATATTATACAAATTTTATTGTCAAAACATTTTTTAAAATTTGTTAACAAGTGAAATATTACAACAGGGGAACTACGGTCACGTGTTCAAGGGTTGGATGGAGTGTGACAATCAGGAATCTCAGAGGAAGGAGGTGGCCGTCAAGAAACTCACGCGGCAGGCGTCAGAGAGGAACGGCAGTTTGTACGAGGACTTCAAAAACGAATTAGAAATTATGAAGGTATTAATACTATATACTAGCCTTGTAGTGGTATTGCCGTAACTTCGACTTTCAGAAATGATTTTTTTAAAATTATTCTGGATATTTTGATTTTTGATTATGATACTAAACTTTGTTGACGACTCCGTGGTCCAGTGGTATTGAGTATGACTCTTGACTTGAGGGTCGTTCGTTCGATTTCCCCGTGGGAAAAATGCGATTTGCAAGTTTGGTTAGAACAATGCAGGCTGATCACTTGATTTTCTGACAAGATGATCCATGCGTTGGATGTTTAAACTCTCGTCGGTCACCCGTCTCACTGGGTTATAAGAGTATAGAAAGAGAGAGTCTACTGCGCAAACACTAGGGCACTATAAAATATACTGTTGTGTAACCGGTCACCAACACCGAAACCGGTGTGGGAGTTTCCTGAATTATTATTATTTTATTTTTATCAGTATAAGGGGGCAAGCTAGCAGACCGATCACCTAATGAAAAGAAACGCCCATGGACGCTTGTAACAGAAGCGTGGCAAGTGCGTTGCGAGCCTTTTTTTAATGAGGCTGCGGGAATAGGGATAGGGGATGAGGTGTAGGGAAGTAGAAAAATTAAATTGCTGTGATACTAGGCCGTACGGCGCACACAAACAAGCCGTGCGCGCTCTATAGATAATTCAACTCAGTTGTGCGTGCGGACCTGTGTACGTGCGCTTGTGAGTTCATAACTTTCATTCATGTTGCATAGATGTGGCATGAGTCGTCCGAGTGTCAAGCTTGCCCACACATAGGACCGCGTGCACAACTGAGTTGAACTATCAATATTACTATGTAATAAAAAACAATAATATGTAATGTATACACCACCTTATCTTTACAGTCTCTACAACACGTGAACATAGTGGAGATCCTGGGTTACTCGTGGGATCACGGCTCGGACGTGCTGATAGTGATGGAGTACCTCGAGGAGGGGTCGCTCAACTACTACCTCAAGTTCCAGGGCGACAAGCTGAGGATATCCCACCTGCTGAAGTACGCCAAGGACATTGCTACGGTAAGTTTAAATTTTGTTTGTTTTTTAATCTGTTGTAGGTATTGAGTATTCCAAAATAATCAAATTTTTGTGTCTGTTGTCTATATTGAATCCTAGAGGTCTGTACATACAACAAAGTTATTATGAATTTTGAAAACCTGACGACGAAATCAAATTGGACTGTTTTTTTTAAATTTACGTTTTCAATATGCCAAAAAATTGACAGCGAACGTTAATTACTCGTACGCCGCGTAAATATTGTATTGATAACTATTTTTTTTATTTGTAGGGCATGGATCACGTGTCGGCTAAGAATGTTGTCCACCGGGACTTGGCGACTCGCAACATACTAGTCGTGAACAAGTACCACGTGAAGATATCGGACTTCGGCCTCGCGAGGATCATACCGAAAGAGGAGAACGCTTACAGAATCAAGACTGAACGATTGTTGCCTATTAACTGGTACGTGAACGTTATGCTATTTTGGGTTCCGTACCCGAAGGTTAAGGTTTTTTTTCTGACATTTAGAGGGCAAGCGAGCAGACGGGTTACCTGATGGAAAGCAATTGCCGTCGCTCATGGACATTCGGCCTTTATGAGGGAATAGGGAATAGGGAATGGGAATAGGGAATGGGAATGGGAATAGGAAATCTGAATAGGGATAGGGGATTAGGGAAGTTGGGCCACCGGTAAACTAACTTACTGAACGAAACACAGCACAATGCCGTTTCACGTCAGTTTTCTGTGAGGCCGTGGTATCACTCCGGTCGTGCTGGCCCATTCGTGCCGAAGCATGGCTCTCCCACGGCAAT
>JAOTAV010018434.1:0-23934 GCA_026546445.1 Cyclargus thomasi
CATGGGGCTCTGCGGTGCTGTGGATACAGCAGTGAAGTATCCGCCCGGCCGCGGCCGCAGGTGCCGGTTGTTCATCCACCTCTTTGGAGCTCTAGATTTTTCTTTAAAAAAGATTTCCGTTAACCAACTCAAGCTTAAAAGCCGTTAAACAATCAAAATCGATCAGATGATCGATTTTGATATTTTGATGCCATCATGATCAGAAGAAAAAACTCTACCGACGTGTATTACCAACATTTTTCTAGCTTTTACAGTCGTCGAGTTATCAAAATATTGTCGTTATATACATACAATTCCTTACATGGCAATTTGCAACGCGCGTTTTTTGCTCATAACTCAAAAAGTACCTTTTTGTACATAGCGGCATTTTAGCTCGAGAACGGGAGATTACGATTCGAATAAAACAATAATGATATTATGTAGTTTATATTAATAATTCACAAAATGATGCATGTAACTGAGACGCTATATTCGCGCGGGAACCGAACATTTTTCCAAATCTCATAAAGCATCATTATTCCAAATTTCGTCAGAATTAATTCAGAATTATAGACTTGAAGGGGTTACAGGGAGACCCATTTTGATATTTATATTCGTTTGGATAACATAATAAGGGCCCGTTTCACCGCTTACTATATAATGGATCAATTTATTTGCCAGATATAACTTTATTTGACAGATATTTAATGGAGAACCTGTCAAAAAATTGTGGATAACCTTACAGAAACTATAATAGTGATGAATACTTGAAGATGCCCGCAACTCACGCAGAATCTATACATTTTTTGGAGATAAAAATTATTTCATGTCCTCCCTCGGGACTCAAAGTATATCTGTAACAATCAGCAAAATCGTTTTAGCGCGTGAAGAGGTAACAGACAGACAGATAGACAAACTTTCGCATCCATAATATTAGTATTGTGGTATGGGGGCCATGCTTCGGCACGAACGGGCCAGATCGACCGGAGAGATGCCACGGCCTCACAGAAATCTGACGCGAAACGGCGTTGTGCTGTGTTTCGTTTAGTGAGTGAGTTTACCGGTGGCCCAACTTCCTTAATCTCTTATCCCTATTTCCATTCCCTATTCCCTAATAGAAGCCGGTAACGCACTTGCGTCTCTTAGGATGTCGCAAGTGTCATCAGGTAACCCGTCTGCTCAAAAATATCATCAAAAAAATACAACAAAACCGTAGTAATCACTTCTATAAGAATTAAACCTAAAAAAAATCCCCAGTCCCAAAATTGCCGAACATAGCTAAAGATAGAGACGTGTGGAAGGAAAGAGGGGAGGCTTTTGCCCAGCAGTGGGACACCAATGGCTATGAATAGAATAGAGTCCCAAAATTAAACTATCGCCATTAGTTAATTAGCCGTATTAAAGGCTGCAACACGATCTGTCGTCTATTTAAGCGCACAGATAACATCAACTTGTGGCACCGCGTGATTTGCTCGTCGCGCCGGGTCGCGCGATATGCGGACGCGGCCTGTCCGATTATCGCAGGACTCATCGCGGACACGCGATACATTTAGGTGCAGGCTTTGTATCGCGGGATTCGTCGACATGCGGTGGACTTGGGTGCAAGCTTTGTATCGCGGGATTCGTCGACATACGGTGGACTTGGGTGCAAGCTTTGTATATCGCGGGATTTTATTTTATAAAAATATAAGGGGGCAAACGAGCAAACGGGTTACCTGATGGAAAGCAACTGCCGCCGCCCATCGTAACATCAGGGTTGCAGGAGCGTTGCCAGCCTTTTTTTCATTGTTTTTTTTTTGGTTTATTCGTCGTCATGCGGTGGATTTGGGTTCTAGCTTTTATTGTAACACAGAATACATTGCCGATCGACTTGAGTGCAAGGTTTGTGTATCGCGGAATTAATTGACATAGGTGCACGCTTTTTTGATTATTCAGTATTGAAATAAACGTTTACACACTCATCTACTATTAATATTCCTTAGCAGTGATTTGAATCTAAACTGATCAACTATCAGTTATAATGGTCGATTACGTTATGCTAGCGATAGCGCGATCTAAAAGTACTGCAGCGCCATCTAGTTTTAAAAAGGAAGAAACTGGCTAATAAAGTATATTGTACGAGAGGCCCCCTTAAATATGTAATTTACTTTGTTGTTTTAGCGGCAATAAAATAAATATTCTGTGAAAATTTAAACGCTCTAGCTGTTACCGTTCTTGAGATACAGACTGAAGACAGACAGAGCCATCGAGATTTTAGTTCCGTTGTTACATTTTTGGGTACGGAACCCAAAAAAAAAACATCAGTCTTCTAAAAATGCTCATAGAGCTAGCGAACGTTTATCTGAAGAAGAATAAGTCCCCAGCACGCATGCGCCGGCCGGGCTGCCCGTGCTCGTGATTTACGCGCGCGTCGATCGCCGATAGCGCTTTACTTATTGTTACAGACTTTGATCGCCGACCCTGCCGATACCGTAGTACAAATACATGCAGCACTTCAACTTGGACGTGATCTTGAAATTCCTATAGCATTAAATGCTTGAGCCTGCAAAACTTCAAGAAGAGAGCGTCGTCCTCCTTAAAAGACCAGCAATGCACTTGCCACTTTTCTGATGCTGCTAGTGTCTACAGTCTGTCGGCAACGGTAATTGCTTTCAAATAGGTAACGTTTGCTTGTTTGCCCCTTTATTTTATAGATAGCCGGTTGGCATGGGACATCAGGTTTCTAAGATTGCATAAAATTCCCTGGGAAGTTAGTCATGAAGTGCTCCTACTTGATATAAGCTAGACGCTTCCACGTCACACCGTCTATTGTAGCTGCACGCACACGGATAGCCGGGACATAATAGGCTAGTTTTTTAACCAGTTATGCAAGCTAGTGCCCGTAAGCTAGCAAACTAGTACTTCTTCGTCTAAACAAACCTAGCTTGATTTGTAAGTTAGTAAACTAAGTAACCTAGTTGGCAAGCCAGGGTCAGGTCAGAATAGTTCAAAAGAGAAGTAGCTTACTATCTTATCTAGAGAAACTAGTCTCGTGTATCTCAGCTGTTATGTCCAACAAATTTTCTGAAATTCTGCTATAGGTGTGCGTGTGCTGATTCAAACAGTTCACTACTTTAGTCTACTGTGTTTTATATACTGTGTCGATACTGTATTTATACGCTGTCGAGTTTTATTGCTATTAATATGAGTCCACCTGTTTCTTTATTTGTGTCGTATATGTTGGAATGATTAGCTGATACGCGAGCTTCACAAAAAGAAGTGCATTATTTACTTTTATTAGATGAGAAGTTTATGAATATGGATTCACCAGTTAGCAAATGTTGAAATAAAAATAGCAATATGACTTATGATGAAGCAGAAAAGAGACTTGTATTAAATAAAATAGAAAACGTTAGCAGCAACCCTTCGCAAATACTAAAAACAACAAAGTGACAGTGGATACATACAATTATGACGTTTTGCAGAAATAACATATGTACTTAAAGAGATTAAAGGTTAGATTGCCTAGTAAAATTTGAAATAAATCATTAAATTTAATTTAATTTATCAATAAATCACTTCAAACGAGGCTGGCTTCAACCAAACCTTCAACAGCTAACGATTCCTAAGATAACGACGCGTCACTTACCGGCGATAATCGTAGAAGTAGAAAGGATGCTAGCATCCTTCTAATTAGTTACAATTTAACAATAAACCAGCGATCAGATAGGAAGCGTACTCAAGGCGAAGACCTCGTCAGCTGCCAACAAAGATACATTGTCCCTTAACGTTGGAACAAATCCAATATTGTTGGATGAATCTAACAATCATGGCCTCCAAATTCCACATTAGAATAAGCCCTTGGACCCAGAGAGGCCGATGCGGCTAGAATAGTAGCAATTAAAAAGGATCCTTGAGTCGATTGCAACAAAGTAGAATATCCAGTGGCTGCAAATGTAGGGTGTTAAAAGGCCAGGATGCAACCGGTAGCTATTGTCTTCTGACCTCCACAAAGAAAGGATTGGTGACGAATCGCTTGAGTCAAGGTCACTACGGTTACTATTGAAGAGGTCGTGCCGATGTTAGGTCTTGGGCAAATTTTGTCGTTTCATGGTTTGTGGTATTTTTCCATTGCAGCTATCATCACATTAAGTTTAAATTTGAGGTTACTTCTAGAAGTTGATCAGCGTTGACGCCCGTTACTCATTGCACCTAAAATTTGTTTTAAACGCGGTAATCGTAAATTTTTTTTAGATAAAAAATATAATTAAAAAAAAATAGTCATCATTCAGATAAACTAATTCATATAAAATACATTGGCGTAATGCGTAATGGTGAATCAATGCGAGTTAGTCAACCTGTAGGAAATCTTGGGCCAGACAACAAAGATTCGATAGTATCACTAAAACAAAGACGACAAGTATGGAAAGTGTTGTGATGTGTCACGTGCCGTAGGTCGGGGAACCACACGTCATCGTCGACATAATGTTGTAGCTAAATACATGGTGGTATAGTGCTCTCGACTAATCGAAGTAAAAACCCTGTTAAAATAAAATCTTATATAATTCTAAGATACTAGAAAAAAGTCGAAGAAAGGATAAAGTTTTCAATCTACCACAATGTTAAACACAATTTGATCAACGATTTTTCGAATACTCATGTAGCTATCTTTATAATAAAATTAAAGGGAACCTAAAATTTTTTTTTTACAAAACACAAGTGTAAGACACTACTGACCCAGTGGTTAAGGAATTTGGAATACGGTCCAACAGAAAACTAACTCCACTAATACTCACAACCACTAATACACATACCCTTACACACAAATCACCATCACTCAACACACAAACCACACACACAAACACATTTACACACAAATAATATTCCACCAAAAACATTCTGTAAAAAGCAGACCAAGTCTCGATTGAGCTGCTTGTTTTAAAAGCGTGCCAAATCAAAGGTTCCTTACTGTCATTTATTTTAATATTATTATTAATGTTATTAAGCCTCTGACTATTCTTAATCCGTTAGTAAGTAAAACTTAAGTTCGCAACATATAGTACAATTTTTAAAACTGTAACGAATTTCTTAAAGGTGTGAAATATTAGAAATAGTGGAGTCCTGTTAAGTCCCGCGCCATCGGTGGCGTGTCCGATAGTATCTCGCTCACGATGGTATCGGTAACATGCGGGTTAGGCCTAATTGTTACCAACGAAGCCCGGCTCATTTTAAAATCGTGAGCCTTAATGTAATTCAGTTTAATTAAAGGACTCCTATGGTAAAATAACTATTTGCTGATTGAGCGAGGAGTTAATGTATTGTTGAGTGTAGTGTTTGTCGATTGTATGTAGTTTTCTATTCCTAAACGACTTGACTTTTTAGATTCGTCTCGATGGCACACGTGACATTTCGTACATAAAAAATAATAAATCAAAATGGCGAATTTTGAAGTTCAACTTGTGAAGTTCCAAAAAGATTTTGCGACCTCACAGATCGAGTGGGACATCATAAACAAAGAAATCAAAAATGGCTTTAATAGACTTTCTAGAAAGAAACAAAACCAGTTGTTTTAATTTTAAGTTTTAGAAAAATATAAAATTATTTACGCAGTCGGGTTTTATCTGTTCAATTTGAGACCGGTCATTGAGAGCTTCTCTGTGAAGGTTTTTTATTAATGGTCGAATCATATTCTGGTTTTGCGAAAATTTAAGGAAGCGTAGGTGAAACTTTCACGATCTCTACAACCCGAAAGTACAAATATGCCATTGAATTCTTGTTATATCAATGGAAAATGATATTAAAGGTAAACGAGTAATAAATTAATTAGACATATTTTTTATTTGTAAAAAAATAAATCTAAGCACACTATTAACTGATAAATAACCCACAAAATAAATATGTTTATAATTTTAATTATATTTTAAATATGTTTGTTATAGCTATTGTGTTGTATTGTAAAGTTTTAGGATTAGCAATAAACCTATTGTCAACTAATTGTGTCTTGGCGCTATATTAGTTGATGCTAAAGTCTGATACAGACGACAAGGTTTGGAACTGTACAGTTTGGCCACAGAAGACTTGTACGTCTATCTACGCTTCTGTTATAATACGCACCTTTTTTATCCAAAGGCGGGAGGTTGGTTAAGATGGAAATGGGATACAGATTATAATTCAATTATTTTAGCTCTCACATACATCTGGACGAAAATTCACTTGTTGCTAAAAAAACATCATATTTTAATACGAAAAACTATTAAGATTTAGTATTGATAGACTCTTACAATTTTACGCTATAATTATTGTCTCATTAGATATTACTTGTTTTAATATTAATGCTAGAGTGCTGTAGAAGTTTTTTTTTATTATTTTTTATACACACACATATTTCCTTTTGCAATGCAAGCCAATTCAATGAATATCAACATTTTTTTAAGAAAGTATGTTACACGAAAACCAAGATACATTATGTTGACTATTATATATAAATAAGTCGGGTTTTCCTTCTTCACGCTTTAACTCCAGAACGCATGAACCGATTTGCATTCGTTTGGCAGGTCTTGGGCTCCTTGAGTTTTATAACTAAGAAAATTCAGGAAAACTTGTAAAATAATATCTTATTTTATTTTATTTTCAAATCTTCTTAAATTTTCAAATATCTTATTTTATTTTCAAATTTCACGCGAGCAAAGCCGTGGGCAAGAGCTTGCATCTGATGTAAACTGTGCAGTACAATCGTAACATGTGTAGCGGACTTAACGTGGTACATGTAAACACTCTTTATAAATTGACCCGCAGCTTTCTCGATCTCCTAACAAACTTATCAGGCCAATAATATTACTATTCTGGCGTACAGTTTGCTACGAAAATTTTGGAAATTCCCAGAGCCAGGAGAGTTTTCGTTTTTTTAATATTTTTATTTGATTAAAGGGATTTACGTACAAAAAAATTACTATGTCAATCCCATCGATCCTTATACCAAATATAACAAAAATTATAACTCTAAATTAAAATTAAAACAATAAAGCATTTTAGCAGCTTCTGAAAAGGGATCGGCTTAAATGACAGTCGTTTTATTCGAGTGGCCTATGGCTAACATACTCGCGCCGAATCTCCAGCATTCTGCGTGTCCAGTACAACAGTATCTTTAGGATGCTGCTGGGGCTTCTTAGCCAGGAGGATATTACTTAAACTAATATAAAAGAAGGAAATAGATTCTTATAATTGCGATGCTTTCCAAGTAAATTGTATACCTAGAAAACACTATCAATTGTTTACTTTTGTTTTGTGAGGCTCTGTGTACCTATTAGTATCAGGCAAGCTGAAATGGAGCCAGTTTGCGGATCTATACAAATTGGTCGCGTTAAGTCAAACCCAGCTGACAGATTACTTGTTGACATATTCCGACTAAACTGGCTTTGTTTTTAGTCTCTCTTAAAATTGACAACGGCTGAATTTGACAGTTTTGGTCTTAAATAATTCTTGCATGTCCAAGGTTGGTAACTTACCTTCTATACAGGGTTAAAATATCCTTGGAATTGTATATATTATTACGCGAGCAAAAATCATTAGACGCCTTTTTGCGAAAGACGCGTAGATGTAAAAGCTTGAATATTTAATTTTAGTGTAGTTGATATGAAAGAGAAGTGTGGAATACCAATGTTATTTTAAAATATGCTTTAATTTTGCATATTTTTAATAAATGAAACGCTACACATTACACATTTTGACATGAGACGATAAACATAGGCAATACTCGTTTTTTTATGGTTGAAGTCTGATTTTTTTTAAATATTGACCTGGTAACACGATCTTTGTGCCAAATTGAAGTATGTGATTGAATGAGAACAGATTATATTTTTATAGGTCCTTTACACGATGGATTTAAATATTTATGGTCGAATTTTCATCAAAGGACGTCCTCTAATATCTTGTTATTAGTTAATAGAATCAGGCGTTACTTTGCGGAAATCAATAGTTTAGTAAATAAGATTTTTAGCAATTAACCGCAACCTGCAAGTAAAAACGCGCGTTGAGAACCTCGACGCGCGTTTCGCCCCAACACCGGGGCATCCTCAGGATGTGGACTCTACGAACGGACGTAGTTCGCAAATTAATTAAAATCTTAATATACAAAACCTAAATCTTGTATTCAATTTAATCTGTTACCCTCCTGTATGTATGTTTACGAAGTTAAACGGAAGATTTTTCAAATTTATTTTGCTTATGTGTGTTAATGGGTTCTATAATATGAAATGTACGGAGCAGCACATGCCTCTGTCATCTAATTAATAAAAATTTGCAAATACTTTTCCAACCGACTGTACATTACGAAAATTTTAAATGACGTCCATAGCTCGTATACAAAAACCTTTACATTTATTAACAAATCAATAAATAATAACGCCGTGCGATATGACAACCTTTACGACTAGTCTGCACGCCAATAGAACCTTTATCCACCACGTTTTACAAGCGATAAGAGTGAAAATTGTGTAATTCTGTTGAGGCATATTAGATATGCCATAAAAAACGAGTGTGAAAATAGAAAGGTGACACTTATTGTTTGTTTAATATTAAGAAATATGAATTGACCGCGATTCCAAAAGCATTGTTGAATTGTGAATTTTCTACGTATATCGAAATCAACTTGACCTACACATATAAATTATAGTTACTCGTATTATAAACCAACTAGTTGTTGTCCGCGACTGCATACGCGTGAAAGTGTAAAAATTATCCCGTTTTTACAACATTTTTTGTTTACTTCTCGGCTCCTGTTCCTCGTAGCGTGATTAAAGCATATAGCCTTTGTCAATAAATGGACTAACCAAGAGAAAAATAATTTTTCGATTCCGGTTAATATTTCTTGAAATTAGCGCGTTGAAAAAAAAACTCTTCAGCTTTATATTATTAACTAAACCAAATATAAAAATAATGTTTTTGTTTGTTAGTCTGATTGTTTGCTTATCATAGAAGGACGCCTTAATGAGACAGTTAATATGCTTGATTTTTGACGTAGGCTTAGTTGTAAGGGTTGAGAGTGATAGCGACTACTTGTGACTTGAACGTCTAAATCTTATCGTGATTCGTTCAGCGAGTGAGTTTACCGGTGAACCCAACTTTCCTAATCCACTTTGCCTATTCCCATTCCCTATAGGCACTTGCGACTCTTCGAATGTCGTCGCGATGCCAGCCACTTTCCATCAGGTAACATGTCTGCCCCCTTAATAATATAAAATTAAATCTAAATTGAAAGTCTATATTGTATCAGCTATCCGAACAAATTGTAAAAATTAAAAGTACCCTCACTTATATCGACTTTAGTTTAACCGACTTCCAAAAACGAGAAGTATTTTTTCTCATTAGTCATGTACAGTAATCCACCATAGAAATCGTGTTTTGTGACTTATAAGCATATAAATCGTACTTTTAAGCTCGCTCGAGTTTGTTATAAAATGATATATTTACTTTATTTTCTTAAAGGTCGTTCTACACGTCGGAAACAAACATTCCGCAAAGGTGATCATGCAATCCATTTTCAATCTTATGCCATGAACTTAAGGTGTATTTAAGATATGAATGTTGTAAATGGTCGTGTTTGGCAAACCTTGATGTCAAACACGACCTTGATGCACGCCAAATTGCACCCTCAGTTCATGGCGAGAGATTGAATTGAGAGTGCATCTTTGCAGTATAGCTATTTTCAATCGTCCGCCATGAACTGAGGGTAGAATTTGGATTGCATCAAAGTGCACCTTTGCGTGATGTTTGTTCTCGCCGTGTAGAACCCTCATAACTCAATTGTATTCCTCATGTAAGTAAATTTCTGTAAAATTCTTTTGAGAATAAATGTCTTAAAACCTAAACCCAAAGTCTGAATTTATTCAAGTGGAAGTAATTTAACTATACACTATATCAATATCCTAGAATGCAACAATGTCGCCGTCTAACATACGGAAAGCAATATGACTAAGTGCCCTAGAATCTGGATCCCAGTACTTTCCACTACCAAATATATTCCAAGTAATCTCTGAACTTGGAGAAATCACAGCAATTGATGATCACTATTACCGGTGTCGAAAGATGGCGGTTAAAAAGCGGCCAAGCATAAGTCAAGACGCAGGAAGGGTTCCGTAGAATATACTATTTATATAGCCAACGGAAAAATTTACTCAACATCGACATAATAAGCTGAAATTGCATTTAGTGTGATTCGTAGAGTATACAAAAATTTAGCGATTATTTTGTTATGGGGTAGGCGTATATATATAAAGGAAGGTTATAAATTTTTATGTCTTGTTTGCAGTATTTCATGTTTTTGCCTACAAAAATGTCCGCCAAAGTCCGGTGACACACAGATGAACAGGGTTCCGTTTAACCCTTTGATTACAGAACCCTAAAAATCGGACGTGTACATGAAAAATTCGCTTGACACGAAGCTTTTATATCAAACCTCACCTTTTTGTACAATTCTAAAATCTACAGGCGATTTTAAATCTTATTGCAGAACCTTAAAGGTGAAATTGGTATAAGCTGTGTTATGTTTCATTTTTAGTCGTTTTATTCCCAAATCGGACTAAATTAATTGTGAGACGCGCTGACAAATTAGATACAGCATATTCGATTCAAATCGATTAAAAACCTCTTGTTTTTTTTTTCCAATTTGACTGGATAAGTGTTTAGTGTTGTTTGATTTGTAATGTTTAATTATGATGATAATTATGATTCATATAATATCTCAATAAGTTATTGTCCGTCTATCTGTTTATGTGTCTCCAGGTTATATCTTAAGAACGGTAATAGATTAAAGGCCGGTTCCACAGCTTAGCCTATCCACAACTTTGTTAACCGACTTCCAAAAACGAGGAAGCTCTATGTTCGGCTGTGTTTTTTTTTGTAAGTTTAACGATTATTGACATCCGAAGGGTCGCACGAGTTCCCTCATAAAGGCCGGCAACGCACCTGCGACTCTTCAGATGTCACGAGTGTCCATGGACGACGGCAGTCGCTTTCAAATGATTTCATAAAAGAAAACACGTTTAATAACTTTAAAATTCAAAAGATTTAAACTGTAGATAGGGCTGGTACTGTTCTAAATAGTAACACAATATACCAGACAAACTAGTTACAATATTTATATAATCTTGTCATCGATAAATCCCGCAATTAGACAAAAGCTTACATGATTTAAAGAAATTTACTGTAATGTCCATCTAAGAGATCTGTTTTACCACAATAGATATAACGGTCCAGCATGCCGACTTCTAATCAGCTGATAATGGTGAACGCATATCTATTGAAATTGAACGAATGGGCCGGCTCGACCGGAGTGCTACCATGGCATCACAGAAAACTGGCGTGAAACGGCGTTGTGCTGTGTTTTATTCGGTCAATGAGTTTACCGGTGGCCCAACTTCTCTAATTCTCGTGTTCTCTCATACAAAGGCCGGCAACGCACTTGCGACCGGATGTCACGAGTGTCCATGGGCGACGGCAGTTGCTCGAATCGAAGTCATTTATATAGTATAAATATATATTGATGAGATGTGCACTCACCATAAATTAGTATGTATATGTTAGCATGCTTTGAATGCTTTGAACTGCAGAGCAACGCAGAGTCACAACACGGTTACAACATAACCTATAAATTTCGATGGCACCTCTAAGTAAGGTGACTGGTACATTCTGTCTAATGTGGTTTTACCAAATGTGTAGGTTTTAACATAAATAAACAATGCTCATGTTTGCATAACAATATGATAGGCTATAATTAGACAGATAGGCGATATTTCGTGGCCCGCGGGTGGTGTGGCCACTAATTGGGCCACCGCGGGACACTAGAACCGTTAACATATTGTCTTATGTGAGACCTTTGGAACGTACGGTACGATTATTTTGCAATAAAGTTGTTGTTCGTAGCATTTTTTTTTAACAAAAGTCGAATATAAGACTATAATTACTTTTTGAGGTAAATGAGTTATTACTACAAAAAAATCTTACAACCGAGCGAGCTAACCTAAAATAGCTACAAAAAGAACCTTAGTGCCTATGTGCTTAAAAAATATTTTTCATTTACAAACTGCCTCAGCTTTGATCTAACTCCATATATCAATATAAACTAAACTTACATAATTTGAAACCAGAAGATTGTAAAGCATGTTCTGTGTCTTAAGTAATGTCTACATAAGGAGTATCTAAGTAGTATTTTGTTACCTTCATCTTCAAGATTAAAGCGTATTTTCTCATAAAGGGCACCTGCAACTCTTCTGCGAGTGTCTGTGGGCGACTGCACTTGCTATTCATCAGTTAACCAATTCGCCAGCTTTCTTCCGTATTTTATGAGGAAACTTAAGTTTTTCATCACATAACCCATTCGTCCGTTTCATCCTTATTTTATGAAGAAGCTTAAGTACAGTATAAAAATCGTATCGTACCCGTCACGAGTAAACGCAGGTCATCAAAATGGAAATGGAGAAGACGCCCACACTCGCGTTTGTCTTAAATCGTGTGCTCTCTTTAATGTCTGAACATTTATTTAATTGTTGTAAGAGCTAGAATTATACGAGAAAAAGTGGGAAATTATACAGTTTCATTGATAGGCGACAATAATTGTTTGTTAAGACAATGTTTATTTGGGTAATTTGAGTTTACGACATCGAAAAATTATTCGGCGCCTTGACGATTAATGTGAATTCTATTTCGATACAAAATGGGAGCAGTACCACTTGGTTGTCACGTTATTTCTGTATACAGGTGTACTAAAACAATCTAATAGAACTATAAACTGCGAGTGTCGCCTGTGAAAGTAGCAGCACTAAAAATCTGTTTTTTAAGTAGGGTTCGAATCCCGCCGACGGAACAAAAAAAAAGAGTTTTTCAATGTTTCTGGGTCAAGGATGTATATTAAATATGTGTATTATATAATAAAAATTTTAAATATGTGTTTAGTATAAAAGTATTAAATATATTTCCGTTGTCTGGTACCTGTAACACAAGTCCTTCGGGTACTTAGATATTATTATTTAATACAGTAAGTAAAATATACATTAAATAAAAGAAAAAATTGTTTCTGTGTCGATAGGATAGATTGATAAAAATAGACCGTGTAAAAAGCGCCGGTTGGTCTACCAATATTTCGTTGGGCAACTGTGATCCCAATGGCCTTAGTGTGAAGCGCATACATCGCCACCTACCTCCGAGCGTGTAGAACTAAACGAAGACAGTTTATCCAACCAAGGTGACCTTGGTTGCCGATTGATCACGAACGTCTAAAGCCCGTTTTAATCAACATATACTGCTGATTGTGGTGAACTTTAATGTACCAGTGATAAACGAAGGGGGCACTCTTTTAATAATAAAAAAGTGGAATTAATGAATGAAGATATCCGACCCTTTTTTACGGCAATAAATGCTTTTACGCATTCTGCGGGGGACCAAGGAATCCTGCCGCGGACATGTAGGACTCGCTGCGGTCGACAAGCTGGTCAATAGGAAATATGCTTCATTTTAAATTCTTTGTTTAAATAAATCTGTCGTTATTGAAAAATAATGTAGTCCTATTAGTTTTTTTTTTAAATGAAAATAACAAAGTTATAAGACTTTAAAGTTGTCAGTTAGAAAGAGAGATCCGATATTGATTGTGTCGTCAAAATCTACAAGCTGTATACATACAAAGTTTATACTAAACTACGTTTTGAGAGAAAGATATGGATAGAAAACTTAAGTCGCTAATATCTTACACATTTCTCAACCAAAATTTGTGTTTTTTTTTTCATTCTGTATATCTTTTAGCCCACTATCATAACAATTTGCATTCAATAAATTTTGCTTTATACGCATATTCCCTATTGTCCGTAACCCTCCCCAAGTCCCCACTAAAACTTGGCAGTGTACGTTTTCAGATGATGACGGAGCCACGGGTACGACTTCGACATACTAGATTTAATGATAATAATAATAATATTTTTTTATTGAATAAGAGTTTTTTTATAGTTTAAAAAGTAATTTTTGTCTCCTTACAACACCTTGCGAACCTGTGTGAGTGATCTTTAAGGTTCACCGCAACATGGTGTTTTATTGAAGTTTTATTGAAGTTCAGCAGTTTGAGCGTGAAAATACTTCAACAAAGATAATGTGTCAACAAAGCTGTCTATTGGTCAGTCGAATATGAGTTTAGAATTTGAAAACGGAACACGAAATAAAAGTACAAAATGTCGGCCGTTCTAATTGCATTTCTGATTCCCTCTGAAGTGTCCTAATTAACTTTGAATATAATGCCGTAACAAAGACACCCGAAACAATACACAATTAATTGTTAATTTGTCTGACCACTTCTGAATTTTTAACGAAATTCGTAATTAATTTTAACATTGTAACTTACCCTGAAAATACGTGTTCTAAATGAAATGTCAGAAACGTTTGAATGAAATAGCGTTTTGTTACTAAAGAAACTAAAGATTTAATTAATTTTTAACCTTATACTTTTATGTAATAAGTTATATTTGATATTTTTTTAACGATATAAATTAAAATAATACAAGAAGTTTGTAAGTTACTAGCAATCACGTGACCACATCGTTAGGCGTTTAAAATGTAAAGGTTAAACAACCTTTATCAGTAAGTTGTAAAAAAATACATTTTAGCCCATTCTCAGACCCAGTGATTGAAGGCATACAAACTATAGTAAATATCGGTATGGCGGTTTCGGTTGTGAAAAGTAAAACATTGTGATACGAGAATTTTATAACAAAATGCTACTTAGTCTCTGTGGCTCCTACAATAAAAAATACTAAAATAAATGTAATGGAAGGCAACATTTTAGCAAATGAATTGTGAAATGCTAAAAATAATAATATTATATTAAATGTTATTTTTTATATACAAGTCGGCTGGTTCCTATCCCATCATAGATCTAATATTGAAGGCTATATATTTACTAGTAATAAAAATTATCGTATGGGTTTCATGAAATACATTATTACTAGTTGATGCCCGCAACTCCGTGCCGTCAAAATTCGTTTATTCCGCCGGAACCGTACTTTTTTCCGAGACAAAAAGTACCCTATGTCCTTTCTCGGGTTCGAGTGTATTTATACTAAATTTCAGCAAAATCAGTTCAGCGGCGTAAAGAGGTGACAGACAGACACACTTTCGAATTTATTATATTAGTACGGATATCCTAAGAACTATAAATTAAATATTATATTAAACATATCAAATAACGTTTTTGCAAATTTTGGATCAGATTAGACCACGGAATCGCGTTTTACCATACTAATTTAACCCCCCCCCCTCCCCCCCCCATAAAATCGATAAGTCCCATATTACGAGTATAATTCTACGATCAGTGGTTTAGGCTCTAGGTTTGTTCTTAAATGCATATAGTTCAAAGGATTTTATATAATGCTATAGAATATAGATTAGTCACGGTAAAGGATTTTCTGTGACAAAGTCTTCCCTCACTGTGTGTTCGGATATCCGGTATCCTGTAATCCTTTACCGTAAAGCACCTTCTGTTTTTAAATATCTTCAACCTTATTGCTGAGCACTAAAGTCGAACAGTTGACTCAGTCTGACTATGCGACCGACACTTTGTTTCAGATTTGACTTTTAAATGGCCGATGGCGACTTTAAAGTTTAAACCTAGGTATACAGAGCTATGTGGACATGGCTCAATTTTCCCAACAAATCCTGTTGTTCTACCCGTCCTTTAAACCATTTAATCACGTGACTAAATGGGAATTTACTAAATTTCTATATAATCGCTCTTGAGCCTACAAATAAAACACTCAATTATATAATGGCCACAATACAGAAACATACAGTAGCGTATTTCAGGCGTGCTCTTGAAATTTCTGTAATGCTATCTGTATTGCAGAAATTTCAAAAGCACGGTAGCAACTTTTTCGGATGTGATACTGCATTGACCCGGCTTCCTATAGAGGTATAGACTAGGTTGTATGTGCCCTTTCTATAGAGTTTAGTTGCAAAGTTTCTACGAGGTTTATTTTATTATTTGTATCTTAATAACTGATATTGCGACATTGTTACATTTATCATAGAAACATAAAAGCTGACAGGAACTTTTTGAGCGATATAAACAACAAACACATCTTACTGTCCAAACTACTGATTTTGTACTTTGTTTAGGACGACCCGTAAAATGAAAATAATACTGTATAAGTAATATCTTTATAGAGGTGACATCGAGGAAATTCAAACAGAGCTAGTTCAATTCTGTTAGCCTTGCAAAACTCGAGAATAGCTTATTCGATTTCAAGAATTTTAGTTCTGTATATGTAAAATATACGTTGATAGACCACGAAAGTTTGGAGTTAGAAAATTTAAGACAACAATTTACTGGTAAATCTATTATATGAATTATATTGCAAAGCGAACAGATTCTCTGAGTGGTTGGTATTACATTGCAATGAATGCTCAGGAATGTAATCTCCTTCATATAATTGATATTGTTCTCGACCTTGCTCTAACATCGGAAATCAATATACTCATTTGGAAAACTTTCTTTAACTCCTTTAAATATACTAATAACAGTTATTTTCCATTTGATAGTCACAAAGTTTTTTTTACAGCAATTCATATATCGCGTGAGAACTGTGCTTTTTTGGCTTGATTTAATCTAGTAGAACAACTTTAATTCCTGTGCAGTGTTATCGTGTTTTTTTAATCAGTTAAATGTTAAAGTACCGAATTTTTATCTAAATTGACTCAGATGGATCTTGTGAAAAGATAGGTAACAAATATATTAAGACAAGATGTCGCATTTTCCCGAAATAAAACATTCCGATACGAGTTTAACAATAAACTTCTAAATTAATCCTATCTATAAGCAAATTTATTTTATATATAACTAGTGTTTGTTTTGTGTTTTATATCACGAGAGCATTTAATCGGAATAAATATAGTATCCTATGTTCTAAGTCAGATAATATATGTCCTACCAGTATACGGAGCCACTTGCACGTGAGCCCAACTCGCGCTTTGTAGATTTTCTAGATATTAGTATAGCCTATGTCACTCTGTTAAAGGGAAGCAATCGGTGAAAGAATTTTTTAAATCGGATTTATACTTTTTGAGTTTATTCGTAACAAACATACAAAATACAAACCTTTCCTATTTATTAATAGTGTAAGATTAAATAAAATAAAATCTGATGAAAAATATTAATTCTATAAGAGGTGTTTATAAATTCACGTTTAATATATAATTTTATGAGATAAATTTCTAACAAATTTCTAAATTAAATGCAAGCGCACACTTCGTCTGATTCTAAACCGTACAAGTTTCACCTAAGGGTAGATCCATCAATTACGTAAGACTTTTAAGGACTATTATTGAATTCCCTCCCACCCATTGCGACTCCCTCATCGGTAAAATCGCAGGTTAGATAAAAATATAGTTTTAATCTATTACTACAAAACATATTAGTTTTCTTAAGAACTATAGTAACAAGCTAAATGTCCAAAAACAGGAAACCGGACTGCAGGGACCATTGCAATTTAAATATCAAGTTATGTATACATCTAGAATGGGCCCCTATTTAAAGCCTTTCATTTTGATACTACCCTACTCAATTGCAATTTTGCCCTTAACCTCACGTAATGTATGGATGCCCCATTCTTCTTGTAAAGGAGAGCTATTTATTTAACTGTAGAGGGTAGTTCAAAAGAAATGAGATTGAACATAGCTCAAAGGCGGCTTCACGGAAACGCATTCGCACTTGCTATCGAGTTTTATTCTTTTGTAGGGAATAATTGAGAAAACTTGTATTCTGATTCTACTATTTTAATCCAATATACAGCTTCGCCGCACGATCCACTCAGTAACAAACAGCAAAATCCAATACAAAAAAAAGTCGAACAAGAACAAGTGAATTTTAACTTTTGTCGAATAAAGTTAAGAAACGTAATATAATGGGTGTAAAAAAAGTGATACTATTTTTAACCGACTTCCAAAAACGAGGAGGTTATATGTTCGGTTGTGGATATATTTTTTTAAAGTAGTGCAGTATAACACGCATTACGTTAATTGTATGGAGCCTATGAGGGTTATATGTCTCCTGCCCAATATACGATTTAATTACCTAAACTGCTTATGGTTATTATTGTTGTATTACCGAACCTTCCGAATCTAAATAGACTTACTGATAAAAAATTTTGCTAAGGGCCTGTTTCACCGCTCACAAATAGCCTATCCACAACTTTTTTTGACAGATGTATGGAGAATATGCCAAAAAAGTTGTGGATGGCCTAACAGAAACTTTATCAGTAAGCGGTGAAACAGGCCCTTAGCAAAATTTTTGATCAGTAAATATTGTTTAAAAGTAACAAACTATTGTGAATTCCTTCAAGATTTTTTTAAAGAACTGAAAGCGAATTTTTTTTGTGATTTGTATGGGCAAGCGCGCCAGCAACAAGAGTTTCCCCATACAAATAACAAAAAATTCTTGTTCGCTTCAGCACCGCTACTTTCACAGTAAAATCTATATAAGGAACACATACGCACCCTAAAGTATTATCACTTACGTTTGTTACAACCTGTATACTGTGACGTAATTTATAATATAAATTTTATATCATACTGCTTTATCTTTTAGAGACTTGACTTGAGACTTGCCTCAGTTGGTAAGCTACTAACACAGCTTAAGCCGAGGGTCTCGGAGAATCGAATCCCGCGGAAGGAGCAAAAGTTTTTCAGTGCTCCTGGGTATTGGGTGTGTACAAGTATGTAATATACGTGTATCATTTAATAAAAATCTTAAGTATATGTATGGTATAAAAGTATTAAATATATTTGCGTTGTCTGGTACCCGTAAGATAAGTCCCTCTGGTACTTACCACGGGGCGAGACTGACGTAGTGTGAAACGTCCATAGATATTATTATTATATTATATTATTAGAGACTACATAATTATGTGAGTCCTGTATAATTATAATATGCAGAGTTCAATGTAAAGTTGAAGCATTGAAAGAGATACATAATATAACATTTATAAAAAAGTTAATAAACTTCTTTTATAAATGTTATATTATGTAGCGATACTCAATGTTTGAAAAAATCGCATAGCATAAAGGATTTTTTTGTAAACAAATAGTTAATTTTCAATTTTGGACAACAAAAAAAAAGTATATATCTAATTCGCATTTTAAAATAAACTTAGTTACTACATGATATTGAAAATATAGGTAACTACCTGCCGCGTTACAACTTTTGTAGATATTTCCTAATTATTAATTAATAATAAAGCAAAAAAGGTGCCTATAGCAATCAATCAAATTATCTAGCTTTTTAATGGTAAAAGAATCTTAAAAATTCATTCGGTAGCTTTGCGTACCCTTCTCACACATAGAAACAAAAGCTTTACCTCATTATAACATTAGTATAGGATTAAGTAATTCGCGCCAATGAACAAAGTGAAACTTACCCTTTGTTTTTCCTGTTGTCCCGAGACGTGCGCTACGCTCGAAAACGTTTGTCGGAATAAACTTTTCACCTAGGACCTTTGATGCCAGGTACGGTTTCATTCATTGCTCGCCAATTGTGGAGACGGACTTCTGTAAATATTAAAAGGATAATAATAATATTATTCACTAGTATTACCCCGCGGCTACACCCGTGTGTAAATAATTATTCAATGGAAGCAATAAAAAGTATCCTATATTGTTAGTCATCTAATAAGCTACCAATATACGGAGCCCTTTGTACGTGAGTCCAACTCGCACTTGGCCGATTTTCTACATATTATTATAGTCTATATCACTCTGTGATAATATAGCAATCTAATGGAGAAATAATTTTTGAAAACGGATATGTACATTTTGTATTTATTCGTAACAAACATACAAAAATACAAATCTTTATTAACATTATAAGATATAAGATATAGTATAGGAACAAAAAAATTAAACGTTAAAAACTAGAGCTGCTCGCTGTGTAAGATGCAGCGCTAAAAATACTTTTTATATTTTTTGTAAATTACCACTAAAAATCACAAAAAAAATACATTTTTCGTGACTGACACTTGAATATTACGTGACTGCACGATTTTTAACCAAATTACGTATAGTTGACAAAAGAGTATCCACACTTACTTACCCTAGAATTAAATTGGGGGTGTAAAGTTAAAAAGCGTTCAATAACGTTCAATTTTAATTTTTATCATTGAAAAATAGAGCCCTTTTTCTAGCAAAAACCGATGCAGTTACGCCCTTTTCGAAACTTCAAGTGATGTGATCCATCCAGTTAGGTAGACCCTAGGTTCGTATAAGTTTATATGTTTTAGGGGATTAAGTTATGTTGGTATTTATCGCTCGAAGGTTTTCTTGATCCCTAGCAGTATAGTCATTAAAAACCCTTTTCATTAAGTGTGCTTTCGTGCAATTACAATTAGGAGGTCTTGTGTTAGTGCCCGAATCGTTTTCTGGTTGCATTATTTTGGTAATCCATGCTGGTTGTATGTAAATAAACTTTTGTCTGCTATGTCGATATTAATGTTTTTTGTCCGTTTATAAAGGAACGTACTCTTTAAAATAAGTGGGTTTGGGTTTAAATGGTTTGATGCTGGCTTCGATCAAATATAACTAAGATGCACAGATCCCTTTAAAATTGAATACAATAATGGCCAAGACTATCTGACACAAAACGACTTAAATCAAAATCAGGTATGAGATAAAGCTCACAATGTACAAAAGTTAAAATTGCGGTCTCGAAGCGACTAGGACCAGAATAGCGCTTAAGCCCGGTTTTGCCGGTGCCAATTTTTATGCGGCTAATCTTTTTAAAGTTTGATCGAAGGATGCTGGTGCAAATTTTGATCCGATGTAGCTACTTGTAGGTAAATCAATTTATATCCGATTTAAGAAATAAATTTTAAATTAGTTATTTTTCTAAAAAAAAATATCATTTATCAAAAGTTTTTGGAAAGGAAAGGTCTCAAAAACCTAAGTATATTACGATGCTTTATGTTTAAACATGATTAAAGAAAATAAAATATTGCTTCTTTGAACCACTGTTATGAGTTGGACCGCAATTCCCTAGAAGAAGACAAAAAGCTGGTAGTAATTACTAAAAATGCAGGCTACAGCCACCAGGTACAATATCCTGAGGCGGAGGACACATTCAGTCTGACATCAGTTCAATCCACAAGTTTAAAGGCAGAATCGCCTAACCAGTCGATTGATGGACTGACCAATTTTTATTATGGACTTCATTCTTAGTCAGTCTCAGTGATGAATTGAACTGATGCCAGATTGAGCGTATATCCTTAAGCTTTGTCTAACAAAGCCTTGTTTCATAGACTATGTTTTTTTTTTCGTTTAGATTACGTTAAGATACTGCATATAACTAGCTGTTGCCCGCGACTACGTCCTCGTGCAAATTAAGAAGTTATCCCGTTTCTACAACGTGTTTGATTATTGCTTGGCTACGTGGTGGAAGTCTGATGTGATAGGTACAGCTTTCCTTCTCGATTAATGGACTAACCAATACAAAAATTATTTTTCATTTTTGGCCAGTAGTTCCTGAGATTAACGCGTTCAAACAATTTACTTAGCTTTATATTATTAGTATCTAACATTAAAGACGTGTATGTTTTTGGCATACACGTTTGTCTGTGAAAGATTACTTAACATTTGGTATGAGGAATAGATATAGGTACCTACTGTGTAAGTATAGTGAGCCGGCCTTACAATGTATCAATAAAGCTACAAAATCATTTTTTGAAAACAAATTCGCTTGCAGGCATCTCTTTCCTACCAACCCATGCAAACCAAATGGGCAAATCGTGAATAACAAAGACATGTGCAAATAAAAAAGCATATAGCTGTACGTCCTCAGCCAAAGGGCGGTATTGTTCGAGTGTACTGTTTAGGGCGTTCGCAGTGAACCATTTTGAATTCTAATGATTTTAAAATAAGATCGATTTTGACATTCCGAAAATGTTTCCGATTGTACCTACTTGTTACGCATAATAACCTCGAGTGATTGCTTTGACGTTTGACAGAATGTGGGTAGACTGAAAACACCGGATTATGCGATAAGTCTGCCGTTTTTTATGAGACGGACAAGTATGTGGGGTACGAATTGTGTGGTATGCAGCACGTGTAGGTATGTTACAGGAAAAATGCGCAATAATCATTCCTTGTACCATCTTACCTATGGAAAAAGTGTAATGAGAAGAGATTATGTAGAAATTTTTTCCATGTAGAAAAAAAAGCGCGGAATGTTCTGAGAGCCGGTAGACATAAGTATTTGAGGCAAGCTAAAGACTTGTCACAATATACTTTTCCTATGGTACACCGATACGGTACAGCAGACCTGGCTGTTGAGAAGCTCTCTAAATGTATAAAACTTTTTTCTATAAAAACAGTACAAAGAAATCACCTGATTAATAGCGATTACCGTCACCCATGGACACAATGTCGGAAGAGTTGCAGGGGCGTTGCCAGCGTTTTAAGACGGAATACGAACTCATGTTAAAGTTTTACACGTTACATTTTTTATACCTAAAACATTCGTTAATACAGTACAATGGTCATATTAAAGCCGAAGCGATCGTTAATACAAAACAAGTATTAAATTACTATCTTTGGTCTAGTTACAATTATGAATTTCTGGGAACATAATGTTTTCTAAGTACAAAAGTATTCTATGTTCCATCTTGTGAAATAAGTCTATGCCAAAAAGTAAGTCGATTGGTTGCTTCGTTAGGGCGTAAAGAATAAACAAATAAACACAATTTTCCAATAATGTCAGTAAGGATTTTTTACACCACCCAATAAAAATAAGAAATTAAAGGAACATTGTTAATCCCAAAGAAAAACAGCTCATAGCCCCTTAACGTGGTTTTAGCATTTAAAGGGAACTTGTCACATCGGTCGTTTATCATGAAATTAGTTTGTTTATATTTATGGGCGGAGGTGCGAGCAGCCTGTTCGTAGTAAGGGGTGTACTGTTGTGATAAGGGAGTGACTCACGCTGTGAATCACAGACATAAATGGTTTTATTCAGTATAATTTTGCAGCAAGCACGTCAAATGGCTCACAAAAAAATATCCATATAATAACTATTTTCTACTACGGATGCTTTACACCACGTTAGTCAAGCCTCATGGTAAGTACCTGAAGGACTTGTCGCACCCTCGGTGCAAGACCGTCACTTTTGCAAAAAATAAAAAAATGAGTTAAGTATGTAATAAGTGTCCTGAAGTAAATATTTACTTAGTGCAATAACGTTACTTTCGTATTAAACATAGTTTCCGTAAGATGGCGTGAGTGTCATTATGGTTTTGGCGCGAATCACGGCATCGCTTGGAGCAACATCGGTTTATTGGTCAGTTGTGCGCGGTCCCCCCGCCAGTGTAAGTGTGTTTTGGAGCTACATTGTTACTAAGGTAATTGTGACATAAAATTTATTTGATTCTGGAGCAATATTGTACTAAGATACAGTTGTGACATTATTTCTCCAGATTCCGGATATCTTTGTAAGGTTGGTTTTGTACCTACAATGACTTTTGTTGACAAATGACTTTGTTTCTCTAATGTTTGTTTTAATTTTGTTAAAATGGCTATCGAATACTTTTTTAATAAAAAATATTTTCCGTATATTGTGTAATTACTAAGACAATTGTAGGTACATATGCAAAACCTTTCTAAATTTAGTCTAGTGTGGATGTGTTTAAGTTTAGTCTGTCTGTCACTATTGATTCTTATTTTATACTTATTTTCAGTTATATTCAGGATCAAATGAAATGCTGTCTCGGGGAAAAAAACTGGTATTATTGGCAAATTCCGAATCACACATTGAAGTAGATGAACCAGGCGAATCTTCAGTTTCACCTTCTAATATCGATCACCTTACACAAGACAAATCAGTTCTACTAGATCTAAACTCACCAGCAATTAGTAATTGCTATTACTGAGAATGAAAATTTACCAGTAGAACAACAATATGGGTCT
>JAOTAV010018445.1:0-23932 GCA_026546445.1 Cyclargus thomasi
TCTCGGCATTCCGAGGCGCACACCCAACCCGGGGGACCCATGATGGGTTTCCCCTGCGCATCAAAAAAAAAAAAAAAAAGGCGTTACCTGTGTGTGAAATGCTACGAATACAAAATGTAGCAAATAGCATATAGCTTATAAAATCAAGATAATAAAAATATAAAGACAAAAAACAACATTATTTTGGGTAATAAAGGTTAGATTTAATATCTGACTCAACCAACCTAATAGAAGCTTGATACGAAAATATATTTCCAGTTTCTTCACTATGGCTGCCTTAGACACCTACTCAATCGATAATGCTGGTCATTCCTTTGAATTCTCCTGAATTCTCAATATATTTATTGTTATTTGGTCTTATATTTAGTATTTGTTTAAGTTTAGATATTGACTCCATATTACATTGGCTAATATGGACGAGTTTTCTTCAGACAAGTTTCGTTGCGATAGTACCAAGCCTGGAAATGTCAACGGGTAGAATTTATTTCGGTATATTAGTTCATGTTAATTTTGTTTGAAATACAAGACAAACCGGTACAGACACACCCATAATACTACGTAGTCGTAAGTAGTGAGTTTTATTGACTATGTAATTGGTAATTGACTACCTGGCTAGGGCCTAGGTAATAACTTCCTGCTACATATATCTAGATTTCATTTAGCGTCTCTACTTTAAGAGACATAATTTATTTTTGCTATAATAATAGAATAAAATTAGAATATTTCAGAAAAAATCAAAATTCAGATGCACCGTCGTAACGGAACGTGTTTTCTCTGTTCATAATTTTTGTTGTGGACTCCGCATAATATCGGAAATTTCTAATGGGTTTTGGTATGGTATCTGACTTATTCTTTAGTCTTCTTCGAAGATAGAGCGGCTTTTATTACGCAGTAGCTAAACGTTGTAATCTGTGCTTCTAATTTTAATAGTACATAAGTTTTCCCGTTTCCCAGTCTCCTTTTATCTTGGTGTATGTTCCTATGAGCCTTTGTGTTCGTTGTTTTTTTTTGTTATTTTCATATTTTTCTGCGTCCAAAAGAAAACAAACATCAAAAATCGTATGCAAATGAATTAGATATCGTGTAATCAACTGGTTCTAGACACTGGTGTTATAATTATCAAAAAAAAAAAATGCGGATGTTCAAAAGGTTAAAAGAACATTACTCCCCGCATTAAGGACATTCCTTGAATAACTCGTCTGTTTGATGTTTATTTATTTTGGCTCTATCCACACTTCCATAGTTATATTATAAACGTGAATGTGCTTCAGGGAACCTAAAAAGGTAGTAACAGCAATATTGCAAAGGAACTGCTCTACAATTCGTTTTAGTACATTTTGTTAAAAAATCAAATAGTTTTGATAAAATACTTACTTCAGAATTATTTTAAATTAAATATAAATTACTTTTTTGCCAAATTAGTAGTTATTGACAAGAAAAATGACAAAATGAATTGCTCTTAGCAATATTACGAAGTGACCTTTTTAAGGTCACTTCGCAACACACAACGCACAGTTTGGGCTGGAGGACAAACATAACCGCTGAACCAACATTGCTGAAATTTGGTATCTACTAAAAGATTTTGTTTACATGTAAAAATATCACCATTATCTTTGTGTCAATTTTTATCCTGATCTGAGATAAGACGTGTTTGGCTTATCAGACGAGTATGTATTGGGATTTGGAGTCTGTTAGAAAACCTCGCCTCAGGACTTATTTCTCAATTTTCAATTATTGGATATTGGCATGTTCACGAGCATTGACTGAGCGTAATAGCATTAAGCATTGTCAAATTTTTTTAAACGATGTTTCAGTACGGTATTTTTGGTAGAGCCTAATGAAAAATGCTCCGGGCGCCCGTATAGCTAGCCGGTAAGACCCCTACGGGTAAACAATACGGACATCCCCGGACCCCGGATCCCGGACAGCTGTTAATCCAGCCTTGAGAGGGCGAATAAAGCAAAAAATAAAACATCGTCTTTCTCTCTTCACACTTACGACCGTTATTCATATGCCAGGCGAAACAGAACGACGCGAAATCGCCGCGAAAACAGTTTTTTCTTGATAACTCGATAAATATACAAAATTAAAAAAAAATCGCTTTTACAGGAACTCTGTAACAGAATTTTGTATCGTGTTTTAAAATACTGAGACCATCGAATGTGCCGTTTTGGGAAACGAAGAAATACGCGTAAAAAATATTTAGAGGCATCTTTGTGTTTTTTTATCGAGAAAATGGTAACCTATAGTATCTATGCTTAAAAAATGAAATGATTCGTAGCTTATTATTAATTATAAGACGGAATTATGCAATAGTCGATTTTGTTTTTTTTTTTTTCGCCCTCTTAACTCTATGTTTCCTGTAACTAATAATGTTGTTGCAGGTTCTTCATAGTCTCATTCCTGTTTCCCCGCACGTGGCTGTTGTACGCGGCGAGCGTGCTGATCGGTGCAGGCGCGGCGGCCATATGGACCGGACAGGGCAACTATCTCACCATCAACAGCGACGCCGACACTATATCACGCAACTCCGGTGTCTTCTGGGCGATGCTGCAGTGCAGGTTCGGATGATAGGGTTAAGAGGTTTTTTTTTTAAAGGAAATAAAAAGGCAAATGATCAGATCGGTCTGATGGTAAGCAATCGTCGTCACCCATGGACACCTGTAACAGTATAGACTACGGGAATAAACAACGGAAGTAGGGTATGAGATGTAGGGAGTTGGGCTCCCGGTAAACTCACTCACTGGACTCAGTTTTCTGAGAGTAATTTTCATTGAAACCAGACCGGCGGGAGTATTTTTTTATTCCCAATGTGTACGTACTACGTAGTACATTCAAGCATTCTCTTTTTCTCCTTTCCTTTTTTAACTCAAACGAGAAGTTAGTGTAATAAGCAGCAGTTAGGTTAGGTTCAAATTGGAAGTTAACGTAATGTAATCTATATTCTGCAGTAAAACCCCAGTCAAGTAAATAAAATATTTCTTTATTATTCATACCAATAATAATTATTAGAGTTTACGACTTCGTCAGCTAGTTATCATATATGTTTTTCATTTATTGTAATATCTCGTATATACTTCGTAAGTATGTAGCTAAGAAGTAAAAAATATTTGCATAAATGAAAGTGCGATCATATTACCAGCATTAGAGACATCTAGCTGTAGAATATCGAACCTATTTTAATCGTGAATAAATCAGATTGTTGTTGCTTTCTTTGATAATGACAATGCAGTTTGATGAGAACTGTGGATATATGAGTCATTTTCAAATTTTTTTATTCAGTAATGAAATGTCTGTCCCCCTAAAAATCAGTAAAAAAATGATTTCTAATTAAAATAAATAGTTTTTTTTTACATTCGCAGACCAATTCAAATATAGTTGTTTATTTCAGGCAAATAATATCGATCAAAATTCTGTGAAATCAAAATGCGTGAAAATTAAATTCGTTACTGAAAAATTATGATATTAGACAAAAAAAAAATCCTGCCTACTATTATCTCCTCCCCTTACGACGAAATTTAGTATGGACTATGTATACAGCGCATGGACGTTACAGTCCTTATCGGATTTCTCTTACTAAATGACTTCATTAAATGTTTATAACTTTGTTATTGTTCATCTTATCGAAACAGTACACTTCACAGAGTTACAAACATAGATTAAGGGCCTGTTTCACCGCCCACAGTTAAAGTTTCTGTTAGACTATCCAAAACTTTTTGACAGATTCTCCATACAAAATCTGTCGAATGAAGTTGTATCTGTTAAATAATTAAATAAAGAAATATTTCGCGCTTATTTCCCACAATGGGAAATATTTCTTTCTCTCTCTGACAGGATGATCCATGCATCAGATGAGATGAGAAGTGTCTAGGTCTGATCTTTCTCGACTCTGTTGGTTATATATTGGGGTAAAGGTAAAACCATTAAGCAATAAATTGTATTTCATAGCTGCATTTGTGATCCTTTCTAAAATTGAAGGCTGCAACCGCGCCTGTAAAGTATATTTAGGGCCTGTTGCACCACTTCCGGATAAGTGTCGGATAGGCTATTTGCAACATATTTTACAGATTCTTTATGTATCAGATGTATTGTGGATAGCCTATGTGGCGCTTCTTGGAAAGTGGTCAAGGGCGTAAAGGGGCCGGGTGGGCCGTGTCCATCCCGGAATGATCTGGTGAATACTTTTTATGCCGGAAAAATATATGGTTTCCTCGCGATAAATGAGTTTTCGTAGAAACTATAGTTACTAAACTTAATTTAAACTGGGCTCAGGCCAAGATACGCCAATGGTAAAGGGCCCTTAACCTTTGTCCTCGGTTTCAGCATATTATAAGTTATCCTATGGTTTCAGCTTGTTCTTCGGCAACCTGTTCGTGTTCATCAAGTTCCAGGGTAAGACGCACATAGACGAGCACACACGCAACGTCGTGTTCGGTTCACTGACCGCCGTGTGCGCTCTGGGCATCGTGTTCCTGCTGGTGTTGCGACCAGCACGCCGCGCGCCAGCTATTGATGATGTAAAGGTTGTTATTGCTGCACTTACTGCATGTTAGCACACAGTTTCATCTAGAGTAGAGTTGTGCGCGAGGCCCTATGTGTGGGTAAGTCTCGACTACTCGGACGGCGCCCGCCGCGTAACTGCACTGTCACATGAATTAAAGTTTGTATTACAAGCGCACACATAGGGCCGCGCGCACAACTGAGTTGAACTAACTATAGGCATGTATGCTTGAAAAGAAAAGCGCGTTAGGGGAT
Source organism: Cyclargus thomasi (assembly GCA_026546445.1). Taxonomy (NCBI): domain Eukaryota; kingdom Metazoa; phylum Arthropoda; class Insecta; order Lepidoptera; family Lycaenidae; genus Cyclargus; species Cyclargus thomasi. Next base: position 4,756 of record JAOTAV010018445.1, read on the forward strand.
CTATAGAGCACGTCATATGTGGAGAGGGGGATGGGGCGATGAGGCGTGACGTGGGACGGGCAGTGGTTTTAAGTCTTGTGACGTCACATTTTAAAACTTAATCTAAAAACACTGTGGTAGTTTAAATTATTACATGTGAAATAGCCAATTTTACACGTTAGACTAGGGAGGGGGGCCTGACACCAATTCGTATGACGTACTTTATAGATGATAATCTGAACGGGACTTACCCGGTCTGTCCGACAGATTTCATCACCCAATGAACGGGACAAACTTAGTAATACCTAAAAATTAGATGCACTCTTACCTAACTTGCACTTGTCACATTATTTACCGAATAAAATATATTTACAATACTATCTTTTAAGACCTTTGCTAAGCAATCAATGGATTAACCGAAAATTTTGTTGCCACGAGCTGAAAATTGAGCAAAGAAGTTTATGGTCTTTATGGTTGCAGAGAGTTTAAAAATAACTTTATTTGTTAATACAATTTTAAAATCACATTAAGATCAAGGTAAAACGAAATTTACGAGACTCTCTTAATTGATTTTAATGAAGTGTTTACAATAATTAAATATTTAATAATATGATACAACATAATTGCTAATTTACATAAGATTTTGTCGTAGAGGAAATTAATATCTGTAGACCAAACCGCGAAAGTAGTTAAATAATAATAAATGATAAAGTATGAATTACCTTTTGTCAAGCCGTGTCGAGATTTAATAACAGTTTCTCTTTAAATCCCATCAATGTATTTTAATAAATTTTGATATAAAACGCTTGCCATCAGTTGATATTATTATAAATTTCTTCTATCCATAGATGCGTGGCTTTGGCCGCGTGGAATTAGGACATCGCGGATATTTTCTGTTATATCCCACGAGAGCATTATTTTCATCCGAATATCCGAGTATACTTATCTAAATTTTGACAGAATACGTTAAGTACGAACGAACATCCAAACTTTACATCTAGGCCCATTATTATAGCCAGCGCTTAATACTGGAAATGTGATCAAGAAATTTTGAGATACTGTTTTCATTCATGAATAAAAACAAACATGCTCTTAAGTAGTTACTAAGCGCTGACTATTAATACGGGCCTTATCACATAAGTGTGATATTTAGTGATGTTCCGGATATTCGTATCTGTATCCGCGGATATCCGAGGGAAAATATATGATCCGTATTCGTATCCGTCACTTGTCCCGCAAACCTTTTACGGATCTTTTTAATCGATTAAATTAAATTGATTTAATGAAATAATAGTTATACAGGTTACAGGTTGTAAAAAAACTTAGTGATAATATTTAAGGGTGTGTCTTTGTCCCCTATATAATATAAAAGTAGCAGCGCTAAAACCAAAAAACATGTGATTTTTACGAGCAAATTCATTTCGCTGGGCCGCTTTGTTTCAATACGCGTAGGTATTAATTTTAAAATTATTAATAATATCCAGACTTATTATTATAAATGGAGTGTGTTCATTTGTCCTTCCTTCACATCCCAAGGCAGCAACCAATCGACTTGATTTTTGGCATAGAATTAGTTGAAAGGATGGAAAGTAACAAAGGCTACGATAGCAAAGCCGCGGCAAAATCTGATTAGGACTATATTTTATTCAATGAAATAAAATATTTGGAACCTTTGTATTGGAAACATTAATGGTCGGAAGCTACTATGCCATAACTACGTAATCAAAAGGTACTAAATATGCTATCTTTATAGCGCACTGACGCCGATTTAGTAAGGAAATGAAGATCCGTATCCGTATCCAAGGATCTTGACATGAAAGATCCGAATCCAGAGTGCCGAGTGCGAGTTTCTTTTTACTTTCGACAGTGAACGCGTTTCGCGTTTATTAGGATTTTTATATGGGATTTGTATAATGAGGGAAATTGAATGAGAGCCACTTGACCTATGTCATTTGGTCAGAATATGTCAATTTCATGTGAGCTATGATCTGTCGGCGGAGTTTGACATAGACTGACCAAATTACTTAGATCCACGATCTGTATCTGTTTCAACTTCTCTGATTGTATATGTCACCGTAAGCATCGCTAAGTGGCGCCGTACGAATCCCATATAAAATCCTATGTAAACGCGAAACGCGTTCACGATCGGATGTCAAATAAAAACTCGCATTCGGCACTCGGATCCGTATGCGCGGTTCTACATTTTTAACGATCCGGCACATCACTAGTGATCTTTACATATTTCCGTCTCATTTCTAGAGCGAGATGGCAACAGCGGAAGGGGAGAGCGCGATGGACGCTTTCCGAGGAGCGATCAGGCTGTTCTGTACCAATGACATGTTACTCCTCAGCTTGGCGTTCATATATACTGGTGAGATTTAATATCTATTCGAAAGAAGAACATGTTTTGTAAAAGCAATACCAGCTTTCGCACCGAGTACCTGTTTTTTGTCACGGTCTCATAAATTTGCCACGGCCTTTAAAGGCTGAACCAAATTTTCCATACTAATTTTACAAATCGGACAGAGTCTTTGTTTGTTTGTCCTTCTTTTACTACTGAACGACGTAACCAAATAACTTGATTTTTGGCATAGACTTAACTGAAATAATGGAGAGTATAGGCTGCTTTGTAAAACATTATGTTCTCAAGAATATTCCTTTAGTTTTTACGCGACTTTCGAATTCCAAGCGAGCGAAACTGCGGCCAAAAGCTAGTGAATAACTAATTTGTTTACACAGGTGTGGAGCTGTCGTTCTTCAGTGGCGTATACAGCCCGAGCATCGGCTTCACGCTGTCTATGGGCGACAATGTCAAGCAGCTGGTCGGCCTGTCAGGCGTGTTTATTGGCCTGGGAGAAGTGCTAGGTGCGTATATAACGCATGTGAGCCCTAGTCCACGGCTCTGAATAAGCTCTGATACATTCACGCTACAAACGCAAATGGGCGCGTTTGCGTCGCTATAAACACGCGTTTGTGTCGCGACGATGCGTTAACTCGAAAAGTCGGAATCAGGCTAGCGTAGATCGAAATATCATTAAGCTGCGATCAAATATTATAAAGATCCACAGTTGCCGTCTAAAAAGTGGCACTGGCAAAACCGCGCTATTCTGTTTCTAGTCGCTCCGATACGATTACGTATACGATTGTGAGCTTTAACTCATTAAGGGGGCGAATAAAGGAAAAAATAATAATAATATAATCTATGGACTCTTCACACCACGTGAACGTGGCCCTGTGCTAAGTACCTGAAGGACTTGTGTAACAGGTACCAGACAACGGAAATATACTTAATACTTTTATACTATAAACATGTTTAAGATTTTTATTACATGATACACATATTTAATACACATCCAAGACCCATGAACATTAAAAAACTTTTTGTTCCGACGGGGGGATTCGAACCCGCGACCCCCGGCTTAAGCTACCAACGCGCTTACCAACTGAGCCACAGAGGTCGTCGAAAAATAAAAACATCGTCTTTCACTCTTCATACTTACGACTGTCATTCATATGCCAGGCGAAACAGAACGACGCGAAATCGCCGTGAAAACAGTTTTTTCTTAATAACTCGATAAATATACAAAATTAAAAAAAAAACACCTCTACAGGAACTCGGTAACAGAATTTTGTATCGTGTGTTGAAGTACTGAGTCCGGCGAATGCGCCGTTTTGCGAAACGAAAAAATATGCGTGAAAATTAGAGGCATCTTTGTGATTTTTTTTTATCGAGAAAATTTTTAGATATCGTGCTTTCGCTACTGCAGGAACTAACAAATATAATGTAGTATCTATGTTTAAAAAATGAAACGATTCGTAGCTTATTATCAAGTATAAAATGGAATAACGCAATAGTCAACTTTGCTTTTATCGCCCTTAAGCTTTATTATATATATTAAGCTTTATTATCGCTCTTAAGTTTTATTTTTCAATACGCTTGATTATAATTTAAGTTGTTTTGTGTCAGATAGACTTGGTGCCATTATTTTATTCAATTTTGTAGGGATCTGTGCATCTTATTAATATTTGATCGAAACATGAAAGGGTTAGTTTTTTAAGATTATACTTTGACTCCTTTGGCAGTGTCGTCAACAGCACGGCTACTGCTCATAATCCGTAAATATGGGCTATGACACGCAAGCACGATTGTGTCGGGCATAATCGTCTCTGCTCGTCAATATTCGTCTATATTCGCGTTTGCTCGGCGAGTACACAAAGTAGGTATAATGTGGGAAAGAGAGTCAATTGATCGACTTACCTCATTTGGGTGGAATATGACAATTCAACTTCTCTGATTATACAATCAGAGAAGTTGAAACAGATACATATCGTATTTTGGTCAGGTTATGTCAAACTCAGCTGACAGATCGCGACTTACATAGAATTGACATATTCCGACCAAATGACGTAGGTCTGTCAACTGGCTCTCTTTCGACTTCCCCCATTATACATACAGACGACCATGTGGACAGTGGGTATGCACGATGATCCTTCGTTAAATGCTTAACTGTAATGAAATGAAAAATTTTACATAATATTATTATGTTTTATACATTATTTTTGTTAAATTGATATTAAATAATAATTGAAAGTCGTTTAATGCGGCAGTAAGTAAATGTTGCTGCGTCCCAAACGAATAAGTCCAGTCATAAGATTTTGACATTAGTTTGAACTTTTAGAACATTAAAAAGTAATTAAACGCTATAAATGACTTTGTAACATTCCCGTACCGCTACTCACTCTATCAGGAAACTAAACACGTTGTTTATTATCGTATCCGCCTACAGAATAACATTATCAATCTCTACAGAAGTGTAGATAAAACCTGGAAGCGCCATCTAGCGGAGAACAATTATTTAGTTTTGTTTTTTAATATTAGACACTTAAATTAATAAAAGCGTTGTTCGTTCATTTTTTTTGGTAAACAAAATAAAAACAATAGAGTATAATCACAAAATAGTCAAAAGTCGGTGACGAAAGATGTAATCATAGCATTTGTGGCTGAAACTATTGAAAAACTAAAATGTACAAACACTCAGGGAAGTTGAAACAGATCCAGATGGCGGATCTACATAATATCGTGCGCGTCTAACTTGATTATCGGCTACTATCTATTTTGATGCCCAACATATAGGCATGAAGCAGCTAACTGATTACCGAACATACGTTTACGAAATTAAGAAGTTGCGAGTCTAAATAATTGTTTTTTAAATAAATTCCTTTTTTTTTGACTTGGATACTAAAAAGTCTTAGCAAAATTTCAAAGGTGGAATCTCTTGTCACACAATGACCATACTTTACGAAACGTTCAAGTAAGGCTCTCACCTTCATACCGCGTACAAAACACTCCACAGTTAATGTCAATAGTCAATAAACTGTTACATATTATGTTGTTGTTTCGAGTGTCTTATTGACCTGTTTGTTGAATCATATTTCCATTGTTATATCACTAGTTATGGATTACCTCACAGATATGTTATCTAACGGCAAATATAACGCAGCATGCTGGCTGACCATGTAACACGGTCTATGATTGATGGTCTAGTTTGATAAACTCACACTTTTTCCTGCTTTAATATGGATAAAATAAAGATAATTTAAAAGATTGAATAAATGTGAATTTTTCTACTTTTCAATAGCTACGTGGAGTTATGAATTAAAAGCCCTTTTAAGCAAATATCCGACCCGAACCTTTGTCAAGGTTTTTTTTTATTATTAATAAAAAGGTGTCGTCTATGGACCTTTCGCCCATATTCTTTGTTTGTCTCTTTCCTTTATTTTGTTTAGTACCAAAAATCTCCTTCCAACTTCTTATTGGCTTAGTATAAAAATAGTTTTCTTATATCACTTCGTAACACCTTTGTTAGGGGGTTTGATATAACCCGTGTAAATTACATAGGCCTCCCATGTGCTTATGAATCAATGTCTTCGATAGTAGACATTGATTCATAAGCACATGGGAAAAAAGCAAATGTCATCTCCTATAACAATGTATTTCATTTTTGTCGTCATACCATACCGTTCTTATGTCACGTAAAAAAAATAAAACCAAACATAATATTTTCAGGTGGAGCCCTATTCGGTATACTGGGTAGCAAGACGACTCGCTGGGGCCGCGATCCCGTTGTCATAATGGGCTACCTCATCCACATGACGAGTTTCTTCCTGATCTTCATCAATCTACCCAACGTGGCGCCATTTGGAGACACCATGGACGTGTCATACATCACCCCGTCGCCGTATTTGGCGATGCTGTGCAGTTTCCTCCTCGGTTTCGGCGACGCCTGCTACAATACTCAGATCTACTCCATCCTTGGCTCGAAGTACGCGGACAATAGTACGTCCGCCTTCGCGTTGTTTAAGTTTACACAGGTTTGTGAATCTTATTTTTTTTTAAACTTCGACCGTAATTTGGTGGCTTATTCTGAAAAATACCACGGCTTTAGAGAAAATTTGTGCGAAACTCCACTCTCTAGTTTCGTAGCCTATACCTTCATAAATGCAGGTGACGGCAGTTACATTCTATTAGGTGACCCGTCGCTCGCTCGCTCCCTAATTTCAATAAAAACTTATTTTTCTTTAAATGTAACTATCCCTAATACTTTTTGTAAGTGACTTTAAATTTGTGTATTGTGTTCTCCCTAATACTTTTTGGTATTTCATAAGTGACTTTAAATTTGTGTATTGTGGTTAAATGATGACTTTTAATATTCGGTTTTGTGCTAATTCGTATGATTAATATAATTATATATTTAATTACAGTCGTTAGCGGCAGCAGCGTGCTTCTTCTACTCGTCGAAGGCGTTGCTATCGGTGCAGTTGGGTGTACTGGCGGTGCTAGGTACGATAGGTAGCGCGGCTTTTTGTCGCGTGGAGTGGGCCGCCCGCGCCCGAGCACGCGCGCGCGCTTTGGAGGCCGACGACAAGCTTTCGCCCGCGACACACGCGCTCGCCGAAAACGCGCTGCACTACGACTAAATCGACAGGCAAAACATCTTATTTTGGAATACGACTGCTTTAGGTATTGACATTGGATTTGTCGGTGACAAAAAACTGTCGCCCGAGACACGCGCGTAACTAAAGGTTCAAATGCACTAACGAGGCGCAGAGCGGAAAATATACAATGTACTGATTCGTATGAGCACAGAATAGGAATTAAATAGGACGTGTGATTAGGCTCATGGAACTCGGTAGGAAAAATATTTTGCCGCGCCGGTCCGCTCCACTCCGCGCCTTGCGTGTGCGTTTCGACCCTATATCTACGCCTGGAAATTTCTTTATTGAAAATGTTTATGGCCTCAGTCACTAAAAATAATAGATTTTTCGTTCGTAGTATCTAAAAGAACTTTTTATAGGCTAAAAACAGAGCACTGCTTATTGGCAACTGCCTAATTTATTATACCCTGTAGCCGGCAGGTGGCGTTTGCAAATTCAAGACTGCACTAAGGCGCTCAATAGACGATTATGTAGCACGGCAGATATTAAATCAGAGTATTTTTTTGAACAGACTATACTAATAGCGTTGCCCGCGACTGCGTCCGCCCAAGACCTTATAAATAGATAATAATTTTACTAACTGGGTGTAAAACCTGGCCAAATAAGAACATTTGTGGCTAGGCTATTTACTTAGGCATATTGCAGATAATTGTGGAGCAACACAAAAACACTATAAATGTAATCGTAAAATGTAAATCTTAAAGAATATTCTCAATACTTTTTAAAATTAAAATGTTGTCAACTCGAATATTACAAAAATTATAAGTTGAACTCACAGGCATTTTAACTCGAAAAATTGTGAATTCGCATTTATGTGTTTATATTGTGCATGATGATAATGGAATGTATAAAGCAAATGTAATAAATTACTTTAATATATTTTTTTATCTGTGGTTTGGTTATGCTTTTGGGAATTAACGCTTTTTTTAATCCACGGATTTTTTTTCAGTCTTTCACATAAAATAGTTCATATTAAAGAATTTATTTTCATAAAATTTACACAATTATTATTACACATATTTATACATTAGGTAGAAAAATGTACGTCCTATAATAATAATAATATGTGATATGGTAGACCTTTTGGCTAGATAAAGCTAAATGATAAATACGATGTATTTTATTGATTTCTTTAGCTGAAATTATTATTTGGTAGTTAAGTGTACTGTAAATCTTTTATAATGTGTTTTTTGTTAATGTTTTTAGTTATAAAAATAGTTGTAAGCAAAAAATATGATAATTACTTACCATTTATGGCGTACGAATTTATATTTGATATAACTATAGGTTTAATAAGTATGTAAATACTAATAATTAATATCCAGTATATAAGCCTGTACAGATAGTTTTTGTGTAGTACAGATGCAAGTCACAATTTCAAAAGCGAGTTACTGGAGTTTATTTTAAATCTTCTCATAATACATTTAACTCATAACATAATATTAAAGATTCTCTTGATTTTTCCATAGACCCATGAAAATAAAATCCCTTTAAATTATTATTGCGTAAGTGAAAGAGACAATTAGCAACTAGCTTTAAAATTTATGACTTATTGGCTTCTTGCATAAATATTTTTGAACAAAAGAAGTTACATTCCTTAAGTATATTTCTTACAGACGACCTTGCTGGTTGATGATTTACATTATAAATTTAATATAACATAAATAAATATTTGAGTATATTATGATGTAAGAAGCACAGTTTTTTCGATAACCAATGAATTCATAAGATCTTACTCAAATTATTACATTCACAAAAAGTACTAGGTTTAACATTTTGGCAAATTGCTTGGTAAGATCTGCAAGGAAATTGAAGGCTGGACTGTTAATAACATTATTTACATTCCATTTGTATAATGTGTAAAAATCATGATTTGTATGTAAAATGTAAAAAAAAAAAAGATTTATTGTTGCACAAAGGTTATTTAATATTATTTTGTATAAACGAAGTTTAAAAATTAGCAGTTAGTCTAGTCATATTTGTCAATTGTTAAAGCAAAAACAAATCTAACTGATGATATTATAATTTTCAACTAATATTTACAATAAGAATTAAATTATATTGGATGAGTTTTATTACACCCTAATATGACAAATACCCAATTTAATTTCTATTCTTCTATGAAGTACCAAAAGTTCTAGAACACAAAGTAAAGGAAGGTACAACTATAAGATTATTTAAATTTTTTATTTCTATAATATAACAATAATTAACTAAATTACAAAATTACTTATTATTATTATTACTATCATTTTCTTCAATATTTCCAAGTTTAAAATCGAGAGGTTTGTCATAACCCATGATTTTGGCGTAATATATTGGGTCGGTGAAATGCCTTGCTTCGATAAATAATGGTTTGCCCTTGGCAACCATTGTTGTGAACATACCTGGGATGTCAGGTACTACCACATCTTCTGCCTTGAAATCTATCTGAAATAAAATTATCAAAATCATAGAAATAATAGGGAAAGAGAGTTATTAATATTCATTATTTTATTACTTAAGTTTTATGTCCAATAATATTACGAAATAAAACTTTACTCAAATTACAATATAGTACAATAAAGTAAATTATAGACTAAACAACACGAAAACTATAAAAAGAAAACCTTTTCCAAATCGTCCCCAACTGGCAGAGTCTCAAACAAACTAATAGCACTGCCCCGTTGGATGGAAACATTGAATTTGTCCAAAAATTTTAAAATGTTATTCATTTATTAAAATGTAATTAAAATCATCATTATATAATTAAGCTAAAGCTTGATTTAATTTTTTTTGTTTTAAATTTTGTACATTTCTATCTATTGATTCTCAAAGAAGATCTTACTGAAACTTACTGTTACTGGAGCAATAAAGAAGTTGATGTATGTAGCTTTATAAGTAGATGTCTCCGGGTCATAGTGTATTTCAGTGATATATTTCTTGGTGATAAAATGTAACATTAATGGTGTGACAAATGTGAAGAATCCCACAACAGAACAGAGCGCTACCAGTAAACTTGTACTTCCGATTTTCGAGGCTTCGTTGATTATAATAGGCTGGGCAATGAGCCCTGCAAAACTTGATGTGATAGAAAAAATTTTTACAGCTCGAATTTGTGGTTTCAGAGGGCCATAGTAAATGCACTCCAATTTGTTATCTTCGCCAGTTTTACTGGACAGTTGCCTTATTTTCACATCACATGTGTTAATTACTTTTAAATTAGACGATACATTTTTAAATAAAGTTTTCTGAAGCAGACACCTTCCTCTTAGTATTCGCGTCTGGTAGATAGATAACATTTTGAAGTTCAAGCGTTTCTATAGGTTTATGAAATGTTCAGTCTGTAGAATTTTACAAATTTTTCATTTTCTTTTTTATAATTATAGTAACAGAAATTATAAAAATTGGGAAATTTTATAACCTTTTAGATTTATTAAATTGTCAATAGTTGACAGTTGACAATTGTGACATGAACTCATAGATTACTACGTACTACTTAAACATGAACTGTAATGTGTCAGCTTGACAGCAGTTATTTGAAATTGATTTTTTTTTCCTCAACGAAATAATATTTATATCACACTATGACATTGGCAATTCACTACGGAGCCATAATTTAAATAGAAGAAGAATATTTTAGGGAGTATTAGATTAGCGTTTTAAATAATCTTTTGAGTTTTTTTGGCGGGGATTGCAGAGAGTGACGTTGTATGTTTTGTATTTTTTGTTAAATTTGTGTTATTTCGGTGTGTAATGTGTGATAATGTTAGAATATCAAATATGAAATGTCATTGTTATGCACAAGTGTGGACAAGTGATACAACTTAAAAAAACGTGCAATTTAGTGTTCCCCTCCAAAACCCTATCCGAAATTTTAGTAAAACTTCTACCGCTTTACTAAATCGACTGACTTGACTCTGACGGTATTGACGTTTTAGCTTTACTTTGACTAGACTTTATACTTGACAAAATTTATGTAACGTTGCTAAAAATTATTGGAACAAGAATATTGGTTTCCCGCTTGTACTTGACACTTATATCCCAAGTGCCAAATAAATAAATAAATGATATTTTGGTTATTTAATGTAAGTCATAACATGTTATTTATCTAAATAATATTTTTATGACAGATGTACAAAAATACTATAAAATAATGAGAAACAGGATTTTGTTCCTTCACCGGGTATTCAGAGTCTGATTTTAAATATATATCAAATAAATTATACAGCGAATTACATACAATGTATTAGACTTATAATAAACAACACTTCATGTGTAAATCTCAATAAGAATAACACTTTACTTTTTACAAAAACTTATATCGAAATACTCGCGTTTAGGTCTCAAGATCTGATAAATGATCAGAATCTCTTTTGCCACTACAATGATACAATAATATACATAATTTTTGGATTTGGAACTGAACAGGATTTACAGTCTGGCATCTATACATTAAATAAAAATTATGAAATCCAATAATTGTAGTCCAATTTCAACCGAAAACAAAATACTGTGTCGAAATAATGTTTCTAGTCGAAATAAACGCCTTAACCTACAGTAGCCAAAGTATATAATTTATATTAAATGCATTAAAAGCTATATTCAAAACAAAATACCAGAACTATTGTTTAAAATAAAATATTAAAATAACCCTTTCATCGATTCAGAAATCAGGATTCTACATCTGTAATAGTTTTTGGAGAAAACCTATTAAGTTTAGATTAAGCATGCTACTTAATCTGTGGTTTAGATGAATTATTATAGGGAGTTAATAACTATAATATTCTAAGGGCCTGTTTCATCGATTAACGATAGTTTCTGTTAGGCTATCTACAACTTTTTTGACAGATTCTCCATACAACATCTGTCTAATAAAGTTGTGGATAGACTATCTGTGAAACAGGCCTTTAATTCTGTAATGTTTACTAAAATATCAATCAGTATTGTTAAAGTGACGATGCCGAGGTACAAACTCCTTGTTTTACTGTTCGTTGGATATAAACATTCTCACGAAACGAAATGAGGGTCAAGGCAACATTTTGTTTAACTTTTGGTTCATTGTTTATTATACAGGTTGTAAACATATTACATTTGTTACTAATGTGTTACAGTTGCACATAATTTATTAATATAAAACTTTATTTATTGTTATCATAAACCAGCAACTAAAATTGTGTAGTTGCGTACTATACTTTTGATTGCGTAACCGTAACCTTAATACAGTCACCAACATTGGTGCGGGATTTTAAATAGTAAAACAATAATTATTAATATTTAACAATAATAATAATAAATAAATTTTAACGACTTCAATAACATACAATATTCCATTTCCTTTGATGTCTGCACTTTGTTCTGCAGATCACTAAAAAAAAAACAATACTAAAAATTACAAAAAACTAGAACCTTAAAAACAAAATCAAAAGTAATTTCAACCCTTATTCGCCAGTATGTTGCTAAAGTTATGTTTACATAATATATAAAGTTAAAGTCAACCTAGAATCCAATTTTCAAAGGGTTTCTACATCAAAATAAGGCCTGGATTTATAAATAGGCCTTTGTAGGCCATGGCCTATGTGCGGCAGTCTTCCTAGCCTTCTATCAAGGCCATTTTGCCGGTACATGAGGCAGCAAAAATACAGAGGATTTAAAAAAAGATATATCGCTCACTGCCTGGTAATTTTTTTTTATCAGTGTGTGGTTAATAAGTTTATTTAATTTCTCATCTTTCAATGAATACATTGCCACAGGTTGCATCACGATTTCGTTAGAAAAAGCTGACCCTTAAACGACCAAGCGCAGCCAAGCCATTTCACTCAAGTATCTCCAGCGCTATGCACACCGATGATAACAAATCCAAGAAATATAAAGGAAGTTTGTTTAATCATGATAAGCGAATCCAGGCCTACACAACGACGACAAAGCCGTTATCTGTACAAACACGGACTATTGGTTTAGTTTATCTGATAAATACATGGACCTCGAGTTTCAACCAAGTTTTGAATCCTCTTAAGTCGTGGACGGTGGTTTGTAAATTTTTTGACAGGAGTTTATTTCACAAAAATTATTATATTGATGGGTAAACTGGTCAATCAGAAAAGAACCTAAGACTTTAAAATAACGAAAATCAGTATCATTATAGACCGTATAAATTATAATATAATCCATAATAGCCTTAACATCATATGTATTTTTTAAATAGAATAGCCAATTAAAACATAATAGTCATGCTTAACCCAAAAATAAACGGGATTAGCAGAAAAATGCATTAAACAAGCTATTATCCCATTAGAAGGTTAAAAAAACATTAATTTACACATAATTACTAACATCAGAGGCGACCTTTTACCATTCAAACCGAAAACTATACAAAAAATCTGGAAACGCAAAACTTTTGCAGCGTCATCACAAAAAATCCCTTAGTTTTTGGCCGCAGTGTAATTTAAAATTTGTTAGATATTTTTTGAAAGTATATATTGTTATCATAGATTGGGAATCTTGGTCTTTTTTATAAAATATTCGTCAAAATTTAGGCATCTTCTCCTCATGTTTTATGTATTTTATTATGTAGAGTTGTACTAAAGTCTTAAAAGAGCGTGAGTTGTTCTTATTGATTTATTAGTCTGTCCGTTACCCTTTTACGCCCAAATCACTGAACCGATTTCCTGAAATTTGGTATCGATATATACTTCGAGTCTCAGGGAAGAACATAGGATAATTTTTAGCCCGGAAAAATGTAAAGTTTTTCCACAATAAACAAATTTTAACGTAGCCTAGTTGCGAGCGTTGCCTTTTTTATTTTACTAAAAAGAGTGTACAATTTAATAATTAAAAAAAATGATTTTATTTTCAAAATATAAATGTTTTATTCGATGACATAGCACAACTACAATGTCACTTAAAATATTGGCAAATTTTTCAATTTAACGGAATTGATATTAGATAAGTATATATATTTAGTTTCGAATACTGGCGAACGCGAGTGTACCAACAATAGTTTTATTTACGTTGCTGTCCACTCATTTATTTTAATGAGGAAAGCAATCAGATTTCGCTCAGTAACATTGGGTTAATTAATTTAGCATTGTCGCAGCCACTGTGAGCCCAGAGCGATGTTCGAGAATATATATTTCAAAATAACGTGCGCCTGCGTCTCCTTTTTAAGTTCGATGGTATTGATTGTGATGTGGTGCATCCTCCCAAGATGGCGGTCTGTCCACAACTTTATAAGTATCCACCAGATCGTCGCTGGCACCTTACACCTGTGCTCGACGTCTCTCTTCACATTCGTCTTGGAGTACTACGGGTTGTGTTACCTTGAGCCGCTACAGGTGGAGATTAACGGATACATGTTTTTATTGAGTCTCTGCTGGTCGTCGTGTGCTACTCTGTATGCATATTTAAGGCTCGTGCTGCTGTTCACCGGGAAAATCAGCTTTGAGAAAACAGTGGCGGCTTGCTTCGTCTACGGAACGATGTTTACCATCAAAACTATCACTGACGGTATCATTCCACGGATTTTCATACTCGATAATCTTTTCGCCATTTTCGCACCACGAATGGCGAGCATTAATGTAGTTCTTATTACTAATATTATGACATTTGTTCAAATCGTCCGCACAGTGCTCTCTTCTGGTAGGATGTCTAACAACAGAGGAAGGAGGATAATTTCGCTGGTGGGTGTAGCTGTGCTGTGTGATGTAATAGTCGTACTCAGTTATTTTAACCTTTTTATCATTCTTTTCTCGGAGGAATTGGCTCTATTCACGGGTGCTCTTTTTGACATAAGGTTAATTATGCAATCAATTGTTGTTCTCTTCAATAAAAATTCTAGGGACTGCTGGAAAAGCTATTATGTGCGCAGACAAAATCGACGTTTAAACAGAACAGCTTGATGATTTTTGAGCTACGAAAATATAATTAAGTTAAAATTATGAAATTCTTTTAAAATAGCCTGATAAATTACATGTTTATTCTGAAAAATTGTCTCTGTTAAATTATAAGATAATGATAGGCTCCATTTTTACATCTTGAGTACGGAACCCTATAAGATCAGAATATCTAAATACACACAAATTGTAGATATTTTTTTGTTTTATTTTATTCTTATATATAAGGCTTACGTTTTATGTTATGTCATTGTTTAATATTTATATTTAATTTAATTGTCACCAGTGTCTTTTATAAAGCAGTAATCAATAAAAGAGTATAAAGCTTATTATGTATTTTAATTGTCAATTAAGTGAGTGCGGAACTTTCTCGTTTTCGCGCCATATCAAAGCTCCTTTTGTTTACAATAAACATTGTACTTATCAATAAAATACTTTACTGCGCTCATATAGTGTTTGTATTAGATTGTACTATGTGAAAACGCGACAGGTATACATCTGTCGCGCTCACGGCTTTATTATTATACCCTTCTCTTTTTCTCCTCAATATACGCTAATGGAGTCGAAATTTTACTCTAGCTATCTCTCTCTTGTCTCGACTTGGACAAGTTAGTGCGGTTGTAGAGTCGGGGTAGAGTTAACGCTCGTTTTGGAAACTTTGTTTATCTTGTTTGTATGTTATTTTGCAAAAACTATGGAGTGCTATGCAAAATTTAGTTAGTGGTGTGTGTTGAACATTAAAATAAAGGAACATGAGGGAGGGGAGAATGTTTTTGGTAGTTTTGGGACTGATCTGTGTTGCGGAGGCGGGAAGTATAGGAGATCAGTGCGATTGGACTAGCAGGTATGATTTAGTATAACTTTTTAAATTATTCCTTACTATAATATTAAAAATGCGATGTGTCAAGCCTTCCTGACTATTCACAAATTTGAATTTCGATAATGATCGAATGAATTAATCGAGATACACCTAATTAAGTAGGCGGGACCAGTTTTAATTACTGCAAAATGTACGGCTCCGCATGACTAACTAAATAATGGAAAACATCAAGACTCTTACAAGCTTATAGGAACCGGCGCGGCGGTAGAGCTAGGTAGTAATTCATTTAGCAAAGACATAAAGAGATAAACTATGATAAAATCTTAATACGTAAAATATTTGTGGTTTTCATAGTAATTAAAAGTAATAAAACATAAAAAAAAGTCTACACTTTACTAGCAAAAACAAATTTTAATAAAGACATTTTAAGATAAGTTTAGTTTATTAGAATCTAAATCTATAAGAATCTTAGTTGTGTAATATGTGTAAATACTGTAGTATGTCTAATATACTACGAGAATATTAAAACAAATTTATAGATCTACAGAAAACAACTTACAAATGCACGGGTTTACAAAACCTTACTATAAGTACACACCAAAGCTTGCAACCGTTGCTTAGTAACTGATACTTGATAGGGATTAATAAATGCTGGAGGTCGCCCTGTAGTCGAAATTCGACCATAAATATATTTTTAATCCATGGTATAGAGGAATTATAAAACAGTATAATATAATTATTCTCTATTCAATCACAGATCAATTTGGCATTTTGGTCTCGTTACCAGGCCATTAAATTAAAAAATAAAAACTCAGACGTCAACAATAAGCAATAGAATATTTCGTGTATGATTATCGTGGCATGTCAAAAGATTGTAGAGTGAATGTTGTAGTGCGTGTGCCGTTTTATTTATTAAAAATAAATAAGATCTAAGATAAAATCATATTTTTAAATAATATTGATATTCCACACTCCTTCTCCATATCAACTATAACTGGAAGAAATTTCACGCTTTTACTTCTACTTGTGTTTCGTAAAAAGGGGTACAAAGTTTTCCGCTCGCGTATTAATATATAGATATAAGATTGCAGAGCGACTAAACAAGAGAAGGAAGAAAATAGGCAGATACACAATGACATTTATATTATTAGTATGGATGACTATAATGATTTCCTAAGCGTCATATCTCCACATTATGTATTCCATAAAGGTGAGTATATCCTGATTCCTGTCTTCATCCGGCGCTAAAGGCTATTTATAATGTGCATAATATATATGACTATATCTAGCAGTATGATGCATTGTGAATACCAGAAAATTACACAAGAAAAAAATAAGAGAAATCTTTAAAAGATATTCCTAGTAAAATTGTAGAGTCATTGCTTAAATTTTTAGTCCAGATTTGCCGCCAAAACAAGTCTAGAAATCATAAAGTCTAGCGGCTAGACCGGTTGATTATAAAACAACAGTTTCTATTCGGCTCTCTAGATTATTAATTTAAGAAGAATGCGATATAAAATCTGCATTTTTCATAGAAACAAGCTCGGCCACGAAAACGTCACCAAACTGAAAACTATACATTTTGATTTGTTTCTTTTCTTTACTTTTCGGCATGTTTTATGACATTTATCTTATTATTAAAGATAAAATTATAATTGTTTATGAAATAATAGGTGAATACAAGCAAAACTACGTTAGATTCTACATATATTATTACAATAATAATTGTTAAATTCCACTAATGGCTACTTTTAATTCAATTTTAGACTTTACGTCATAGATATAAAGTCTACGATTGAATTAAATGTGATGTATAACTAAACCATTGTCATCAAGTTTAAAAAAGTTAAAGAATGTTAGCAATAAACAATAATATTTAGCATATTCATCGTTTTTCTATACGATTTGTGTGGGTAGCCATTGAGCTATCCTAAGTATCGTCAATCTCTGTCAAAAATAATGTTTATTATTGTACTTCATTAAACATATCTTTGTCACCATTAGAGACGAATATTTTTTATTGCGTAGGCTCACTAATAATGCAAGTAAATAAAAGAATAGTCATATTGCGCGTGGGTAGGTAGTAGTATAAAAATAACAGTACAAGAACTTATCTTTGGATGAATAAAAAGGTATGATACCCTTTTTTTGACCCTGAAATTAATGAAGCGTTTTCGAGGATTAAGTAATATTTAACACTAATTCCTAATAGATATAAATTAAGAAGCATAATAACAACATAATGAGTTCTTTTGGCTATCTTAAAATGCTTTTATATGTAAAATATTCAGAAATTCCAAGCACTTACGAGAATTCCACCTGACCAATCCTAGCCTGAGGCGAAAACCGTCATATAATTTGCCCTTACGTCTGCGCTCGCGTGTGGAAAATTGGCAACTATAAATTGATGTTTTTTTTTTGTTTTTACAAAACAATGATGCATTGTGCAACGACAATTGATCGAAAAATACTATTAAGTTATATAGCCTCTCTATGGAAATAAAAATATTATCATTGATTATCACATTTATATCCTAATAATATAAAACTGAAGAGTTTGTTTGTTTTACACGCTAATCTTAAGAAAAAATATTTTTGTGTCGGTTAGTACACTTATCGGGAAAACCTTTATTACAATATTATAGGCTTTATTACAACTTACATCAATCTACGACCAATCGGTGCCGAGCAGTAATTATAAATGTTGTAAAAACGGGATAATTTATAGTTTAATGCGGAATAGTCGCGGGCAACAACCAGTATAAACATATTTAGTAATTTTAATTGTAGCTTAGTACTTAATATACGTAATGATGTGTTAATGGCCGACAAGCTTTTTAAGTCAGATGCTTTTTAATATTTAAAAATAATCATAACTAACGTGACAGCATCTAAACCTTACCCTCATATTGTAGATGTCAACACTTAATGACAATAAAAGTTATACCCCGGAAATATCGACTGGGGTAATTGTTACCCCACTGGCCCCAAATGAACAAGGGTTTCCAATGATGGGGTGGCGTGGGAACCGGGCAGGAAAAACGTTCTCGGTCCACCCCTGTTGGACACGTGACCTGTCCGGAACCCAGTTATAGGGTGCTTAATTGATTAAGCCTAATGATTTTTATTGCCTTTTATGGTAGACGCAGAAGTATACAATTTACTTACCACTCTTAGCATAATCGAATGCTAGAAGAAATTTAAAGAGAGCCAGTTGACAGGTCTACGTAATTCGGTCGAAATATGTCAATACCATGTAAGTTGTGATCTGTGTCTCGCGGCTGGGTTTGACACGCGACCAGCTTACTTAGATCTGGCTTCACTGATAGTTCATATAACTGTAGGATACTTCCACTTGGATTGGCTATAAACATGTAAAGATCTAAAAAAACCTTTGCTTTTTAAAATTGTCAACGATAATAATTCTCCTGTTTAAAATTAAAACCGACTTCCAAAGGAAAAAACTAAAATAGTACAAAAGAAACTAAAAAGTATTAAATAAAATTTATTC
>JAOTAV010018456.1:0-23923 GCA_026546445.1 Cyclargus thomasi
AATCAGATTTTTATACCATGGTAACCAGAGACACGTAGAAAGTCTACACTAGCTTAATCTGACGCGCTCGAGTAAATGCAAAATTCCCCTCTTGGGCTCCCCTACTATTACGGACGTTACGGTTGGAACTTGGCTGGAATGATAGCACGATACCAAAATTTGTTCAACCGCAGTGAAGCTGAACCGTAGCTGAAACATAACCGAAGCAAATACGAACCTAAATTGAAACGTTTGAAAATAGCGCAATTGCCTTGCTGTTCCTAAGCCCCTGACATTGACGAGTTTGTAAAAATATACACAGATTGTACAGACACGCCAATTTTACTGTTTTATCATATGTATAGATAACTGTTCCTAAGCCCCTTAAATTTGCTATTCACTTACATTACAACTTTTTAGGAAAAGAGTCGAGATGTTTGTGCAAAAATGAATATTGAGGTTTCGTTTCACTTACCTATTTATCTATACTATAAATCTTAAATTTTTGTAATAACTAATACAACAACATATTAGACATAAAAAAACACATCATAATATTTTTTTAAAACATGTTTGCTGAATGCAAGCCATCGCGCACCTTTGTCTTAAAAAATTAAGTAAAAAATAATGCGTCGTGTCGATTTTCAATCCTTTGCCGAGTGCCGACAAGCAAATAAAAAAAAGCTGTCAAAGTTACGTCAAAATGAAACGGTTGCCGTGCGCGCCAATTTTCATTGTCAATTTTCTTAGCGAAGTCTGTTGATTCGAAAAAATCTAATTTTAATATATTTTTGTGCATATCGATAACAGAAATAGTATACCATTGCAAATACAAGACAATATAATATTTTGTCATATACTTCGTTAAAATATTAAAGTGCAAAAATGCATGTTCGTGTTCGAAAGTTTGGTAAACCCGATACAATAGTTGTGGTGGAATCTAAATTAACAAAAATAGATCATTTTAGGCGTATCATTAAGAATAAATTTGACGTGGAGCCAAAATTACAACGTTTATTTTATGGCGGCAAATTGGTAAGCTATTGCAACCTTTTACTTAAATCTTTTACAAGTTACAAAAAGAAATGGACTCAAGTTCCATAATAGCATTTATAATAGCTTTGCGAATTGCTTCCTTTTCGGTATCACTTGCAAATAAACATATTGTAAAGATGAAACTTTATTAAATATTAACTGCTTTAGTTCTCTAAATCTTCATTCAGTTTGTCTTTATGAGTTGTTTCAGCATATGTAATATGTGTCTTACCTAACCTTACCTGGGTTAAGCACACCCAGTGTTAATAATATATTTACATTACATAAAAATGAGGTGCCCACTCACTAAGGGTGGCTTGCTGATTTTTACTTTGTATTTTGTTTAAAGCTAGGAGCACGCTAAAAGAATGTTGCCGGTGTTGATAGAGCTATTGCCAGCACGCATATACCTTATGTTTCTCAATAATCATGAATGGATTATAAAAAGTACTCAAAAAACTTGTGTGCCAAAGCCTGCTCTGGCAGATAATTTTAACAGCAATAGTACTTTTTAGGATTAGGGTGGCTGATTGCAAGGCTATTCTATGTGTATTATTTATCAGCTCTTTTGTTTGCAATTTAATGTTTTAAAAGAACAGTTTTTAAGGGTTCCATATCCAACGTGTAAAAGAGGGATCCTGTTACTAAGATTTGATGTCTGTATGTATGTCTGTTTCCTGGCTGTATCCTAAGGAATGGTAGTAGCTAAAGAGCTGAATTGAGTTATGTGCAAGTAAGCGAAATTCAATGACATTTCATATATTGAATTCTAAAATTAGTGTCTTTCACCCCATTCGGCTTATTTGGTTATAATGGAATGTGAGCAGTGATAGAAATCTCAAAAACCTGAAATATTTATAAACATTTAGTTTTAATTGATGCAAATCCTTTGAATAAATTTTATACTGTATTTTAAATACTCATTGGAGTTAGGAGTCTTGCTTAGAGCTGTGTGTGGTTCATACATAGTATCATTCTATATGCAAACTCTTTCCATAGTGATCACACTAAAATAATGTTTAATTGAAGTGAAGATCTCATGCTAAAGGAAGTAATTTGCAATGCTTTTCAGCAAAAATGGGTATAGATAGAATGTTTACTGCTAGTTGCTTGCACATTATTTTTGCATCTAACAATTTATGTGACTTATGGTATGCAATTTGTTGTTGCTCAATGTAAATCATTAAAATGTAGCTTATATCGGTTCAGCAGTTTGAGTATGAATAGCCAGCAGACATTTCACTCTTTACATTTTAGAATCTGAAAGAATTGGAAACTATGTCGGCAAAATGAGGTACATTATGATGTTATAATCAGCTAAGCAACTCACTTAATTTGACTTTAGGTGGATTTTAGCATACATACATATTACTATGCATTTATTTGTTTAATGTAGCTTGAAAATGGATACACCTTTCATGACTATAATATAAAGCTTAATGACGTGATACAACTTATGGTTGTACAAGCAGTTGAAGAATCTCAAGATGTTAAAGAAGATAAGAAGAAAAGCATTGAAAAAGATGAAGATAATAAAGAAAATGTTAATTACACAGGTTAGTTTTTTTAAGAGGTTAGATCATTTTTTTCTGTATTCTATTTTACAGATATAATATAATTAGGAAAAAAATAACAAAATAATTGGCAAAACAGCTTAAAAATTGTTTTTGATGCCTGCAATTATTGCTTTTTTTCAGATGCAAAAAGCACTTTGTATGCTGTTGGCGATCTCATTGATGTGAGAGATAGGGAAGAGGGAGTATGGTTAGAAGGTAAAATAGTGAGGATTGTGACTGTAGCAAACTCAACACAAACAGAAAATGATACTATGGTTAAAAGTGAAAATAGTAACCTAGAAAATATCCCACCAAGTTCAACCAGTCCAAATGAGGGTAAAGTAAAGAAAGGAATTGCTAAATATTTTCAAAAGCAAGATGCAAATGCAAAAAAGCAAACAAGAAATGACACTGCAGAGGAAAATTTACTTTTTAAAATACAATTGGACCATGAGTAAGTAATGTAATCTGTAAATCATGTCTAAAAACTGTACAATACTTTTACTGTTATGGTAATTATAAAGTAAATATAATTAACTTTTCAGTGAGGAGGAGTCAAAGTTATATTGCAAATTAAATGAAATTAGACCTAGGGCAAGAATAGAAATTAGCATAAAAGATCTTAAACCTGGCCAGAAAGTTATGGTAAACTATAACACAGAGGAACCTCTTCAAAAAGGATATTGGTATGTTGTATTTATTCATTTATTTAATTCTAAACTGCATGACCTGTTGCTAGCTATTCATATTCATAAATGCAAGAGCTATTAAAGTATTAAGTGTTGTACTTAATGCTATATTTTTTTTGTTATTCCTTTTCTTATAGTCTTTAAACACTATTGCTAAAGTTAATGTTGTGAAGTATTTAATATGACACCCTCAGGATCCATTCGGATTACAAACTCAACACTAATATAAAACTAACTGCACACCAACATCTGTCCTACCCTCTTTTCAAATAACAAAAGACATATGGGTAACAATTATTGGCTTGTGGTTTTTATTTTATGATTACAGTTCATAAAACTAAATTTATTTGGCATAAAAGTTTGTTTGCTAAAATTATGACTCTTTTTTAAGGTATGACTTTAAAATAGACAAAGTAAACAAAACTAGGACTAGTTATGAGATGATTGGTACTTTATACTTAGGGCAGGATGCTGTGCCACAGAATGAGACTAAAGTGTGTGTGCATGACAAAATATTTGCCATTGAAAGTGTTGTGCCATTGGCAGACAGGACTGAAGAATACAAGAAAAAAATGACACAAATTCCTGAGAAAAGTAAGTGTATTTAAAAATAATGTATTATAAATATGTAACAAAAATAAATAATTGTTCTGTGTTTGAGTATAAAAAATGTACTGCTCTGTTCATTTTAATATTATGATAAGAAACAAACAGGTCTCATTTTAGGGGCATGTTATTTTTCTAAGTTACATAATTTATGTACTACCATGGGGGAAATTAAAACAGAGACAGTTGATGGACCTACGTCATTTGGTCCAAATATGTCAATTCTATGTTGTGATATATGTGGCTGAACTCAACCAACTTACTTAGATCTGTAGTCTGGCTTTGTTTCAACTTAACTGATTGTATATTTGCAATAATGAATGTCAAAATATTTCATGTCTTATGTCCATTCATGGTTAAGGTGTTTATTATTAATGGCCACTGGTGGTCCTACTGCCGGGCAAAAGCTTCCCCTGAAGATGATATTATATATTGGTTTTTAGGATCAATGCCATTAAATTGTCTGACATGTCGTGACGTAGAAGAAATGCCATGCAAAGATTGTGGATGCTACTTGTGTTCAGGAAAAGAGAACCCAGAAAAGGTTAATATTATTTACTTTCATTGTATGAATATTATTAGACATTATCTTGTTCAAGGATCTATAAATGGATTATAAATATAATTTAAACTAAATAATAGTTTATATTTATAACAAGTATACATCTTTTAGCTTTTTTATTAAAATTAAACTTTGTGTACTACCTAAAAGTTTTGATATTGGCTGTCTAAGTCCAATAGACTTAATACATTTTTAAAATGTTATTCACAAAACATTTCCAATACTAAATACAACTTGCAATATTTGATAATGCTGTTCAAACCTGTGATAATTTTTAGATTCTACTCTGTGATGATTGTAACAATGGCTTTCATATGGACTGCTTGGATCCACCTCTGAAGCAATTACCTGATGATGACTGGTATTGCCCCTCTTGTAAACGGGACCCCAATGAAGTAATCGCTCCCGGAGCGGGGAAACAGAGAAAGAAGCAGAATACTTCCAAAACAAACAGAGATTGGGGAAGAGGAATGGCGTGTGTTGGTGAGCTATCTTTGCCCGCTGTGCTTACGGCCTGATTATTATTATTATTAATTCTTTTATTCCGAATTGTAATTTGTACAGTAGTATGAGAGTTGTTTTGTTAGGTAAAGTGTCTTAATTCGGTGTGTCTGTTGGCAAAGGCCTCTTCTCGCACTTTCCAGTATTTTCTGTCCTGTGCTACTCGTGTTGCATTATGGTCCATATCTTTATCTCGTCTTCCCATCTTATGGCGGGTCGACCTCTTGTACTTTTTACTATCTCTTGGATACCACATTATCTTACCTGAGTGAGGTCCTCTTCGGCAGCACTCGCGTTACACCGCCATACTAAATAATTTCTAACTCACCTCACTATGTTTGTCTGTTTCGTTTTTTTATAGTTTATATACATATTGTGTTGTAGTATTTTTGTACTGTTTTAATGTGGTGTAATGTGTATGTGGCTGAATAAATGTTATTATTATTATGACTCTCTGACTCCATTTACTTTCTTTGCATCGTACAGTGTGCCCTGCCCACCGCAATTTCAATGTATCCTTTCTTTTGAGGATGTCAATGTCGTGACGTGTATGGCCTGATTGACCTATAGGCTAATAATTATGCTGCAGCCTAGGGCGCGAGAATCCGGAGGGGCGTTTTTGCATGTACTGTTTATCTAGTGAATTAAAAAAAAACTGAATTTGATGATTAGCCTGGGGCAGTCGAAACAATTTATCAGCCCCTGCCTGTGCTACCCGCGGTGTGTTGTGGAAAATGAATAATGTTTTCCCAATCAAAAGTTACCTATGTGTTGCCAGGGTGTAAACTATCAAACATTTTTTTTAAATTCATACAGTAGTTATTACGTCAATGGTTAATAAACTTAAATGTATATCCATCCATCAAGGCGAGTTTCGAAACATCCAGGGTGTCACTTTACATCATATTAAATTTTATTGAAATTCATACAGTAGTTATAACGTCAACAAATATTAAACACTTATATTATAATCTCGATCGATATAATATAGGTGTTTATTATTTGTTGACGTTATGAAAAAGATATTTTTAAAATGCTTTGTTCAATCCAAAACTATGTCTAGACGCGCGGTAGCGTGTCAAATTAAGTTCAAGTATAAAACAACTACAGAACTGGCGAGCAGCAAGTATTTAGGGAACCATATCCAAAGGTAAATAGTACCCTTGTATAAAGGCACTGTATTAAATTGTGAAAACCCCAGGACAACCACATGCACAAGGCTATTTACCTAATGTCCAGGTTACTCAAGGTCAGATTTTTAAAGCCAGGACAGTAAATTAGGGCCTGATATGTCAAGCTAGTATTTCTGACTACGTGTAGATAAAATTTCTGCTTCATTTCTATGCAAGAAATCTGAATAAATTCGTTAACAATCCTGTGACAGCATGCTAAGACAAAAACTGGCATGGTGTATTCTAAGCATAAGGAATGTCTCAATGTTTCCACTGTGTCTATTTTCACATATACAATTTGTTCCGAAAGCTATTTTTCCAATGTAGAATTCTATTTCAGGTAAAACTAAAACATGTGCAATGCCAGCAAATCACTTTGGACCTATACCGGGCATTGAAGTAGGCATGTGCTGGCGGTTTCGAATACAAGTAAGCATGATCCTTACAACACGGTTACATTAACTAGACACTTGACTTTGATAGTGTTATTTTGAAAAACGTAACAAAATGCCCAAAAATAGCAACAGAAAAATAGCCGACATATCAATGCTTGTATCATTTACAATTGGCTATTTTCTAGTTAGTGTTCTGGGACATTTGGTTTCGTTTTTGTTTAATTTTACCAAAAGGAAATGTAGTATACATTGTAAATAGTTAAGTAGATTCCTAGATGACAAACACATTGAAATCAAGATAGCCTATGCATCAATTTATTTGATGGTACAAATTACATTGCATACAAAATTTTTTCATTCTTAGATTACTTTAGAGTAATCTAAGAATGAAGAAATTTTGTACATATTTAGATATGTTTCTTAAAAAAGTTATGAGACACTCGAGCTTTACTTTGGCTTTTAAATTTAACTAGAGACTTGCAACATTACAAATATGGTTTTTACAGCTTTCAGAGTCAGGTGTTCATAGACCACCTGTATCAGGCATACATGGCAGGGATGTGGAAGGAGCTTATAGCATTGTATTATCTGGTCAGTATACCATTGATAATAATTATCCATACTTTCATATTTATATTTATAAATGCTAAAGTGCGTCTGTCTGTTACCTCTTCATGCTCAAACAGATTGAAGATCTAAGTAAATTGATCGTATGATGTCAAACCCAACCGACAGATCATAACTTTCATGGAATTAAAATATTCCAACCAAATGATTTAGGTCCTTCAACTGGCTCTGTTTCAATTTCCCTCCTGGTACATAATAGATGATGTTTAACCGTTTATTTTGCAGGTGGTTATGAGGATGACGTGGACAATGGTATTGAATTCACATACACTGGCAGCGGGGGCAGAGATCTGTCTGGTAACAAGCGGACAGCAGAGCAGTCATGTGATCAGACACTCACACGGGAAAACAAGTTAGTAATGTAAACTTTTCTTTGAGGATGTTTTAGTCAAAAGATTAACTTACCTTTTTCTTGTCGTGTTAAGTCCCTTATGTGCACTATGGAGGAAATTGAAACAGAGCCAGTTGACAGTTCGTCAATTGTTGACCTTGACATAACTACCGGACTCCCAGACCTTATATAAGCCCATTGTATAGATTATGATTAATATTTTAAAATTATACATTATATTGACTCTTTTAGAGAGTACTAGAGTGATAGAGATCTCGCGTAGGTTAACGTAGTGTAGGAAGTCCCCAGGCACCATGGACCAACGATTTGAAGAAAGTGGCTGGCAGTGAATGGATGGGGTCTGCCCAAGTTTGGAATGGTTGGCGCTCATTAGGGAAGTTCAGCAGTGGACGGCAAAGACGATGAATGAATGATAGAATGATGTCCTTGAATTATTGCTAGATTTTTTTTTTATGAGGGGCATTGCCGGCCTTGAAGGCTACGGGAACAGGGATATGTATATAGGGAATGATATGTAGGGAAATTGGACTTCCGGTAAACTCACTGGACAAACACAGCGCGACGCCCCTTCACGTCAGTTTGCTGTGAGGCCGTGGTATGGCTCTCCCACGGATTGTTAATAATTATCACCGTAAAGCTTAACTCATTGCCACAGGGCTCTCGCACGAAATTGCGCCGTGAAGGAGATAACCGAGAAAGGCGGTGACGCAGGTGAGTCCTGGCAGCAGGGGAAACCTGTACGTGTGGTGCGGTCTTACAAGATGTTGAAACACTTCCCTAAATACGCACCTAAGGAGGGAATCAGGTAATCTATACTAGCTGTTGCCTATACTATAAAAAGAGTGTGTTATGTAAAATTCATAAAATTCATTAGTTACTTTCCGCTCGACACTGCCATCAGTGCCAAAATACCGCATATCAAATCTATTCACCATCGCTATCGTCAGTCCAGCGTATTTACAATAAAGAGATCAGTGTTTGAAGCTCTGTTTTCATCATAAACGTCTCTTAATGAAAACTGCATCTCAAAATTATTTTTGAGCATGTTCATAGTATTATGCGCTCACTTTTACTACGGGCCTTAGACCCAAAAGTTGACTCTCGACCCATTTGATATGTAAACTTGTCAAACCGTATTAATATTTAACCGATGGTATAACAGATACGATGGCATATACAAAGTAGTGAAATACTACCCAGAGAAAGGACTGTCCGGATTCCGTGTGTGGAAATATCTGCTACGAAGAGACGACCCGAGTCCCGCGCCCTGGGAACCTGATGCGAAACAGTTCCAGATTGTGGTAAGTCCTTACCGATCGTTCAGGGAAGTTGAAACGGATACAGATTGTAGATAAAAATAAATTGGTCGACTCATGTCAACCCCAGCCAACATACCACAACATATATGGAATTGTCATATTTCGACCAAATCACGTAGGTCCGTTAACTGGGTCTGTTTCAATTTTTTCCATAGTACATATATTCGTTAACTTTAAGCTACATCCAACAAACGGGTTTATTGCACGAAGTGAATCTGTGGATAGCTTTTGTGGCCCTTATGTAACTACTTTATGTTTGTACTGTTTTAACAATATTGTTCTATGTAAAACTGTGCAAAATTGATGACTGCTGCTATCGCAAATAAATAAATTAATAATATGAAACATAAACGTATCCGAGTCGACCGGAAATCGTAAATGGCTTATTTTTAGGGTTTCGAAGACAAAATGACAAAAATCAACCCAAATATCAAAATATTTAAAAAATATATTTTATAAACTTGTTTACGACCTGCTGCTATTAAAAGTATAATTGGCATTCAGTAATCGAGTATTCAGGATTCCGGAGCCAAGAAGTTTAAAAAGAACTCTAGGTCTGTTATTCCGTGTGTCACAGCTACTTTTTTTCTTCGGGATGAAATCATATTATTATTAGTTTTTCTTACCTTAAAAGTCCTTTTAATTTAACAATATAATATAACAATATACCCTTCATGAGCGAGCCCGACTCGCACTTGGCCTTGGCTTTAATCTGTAAGTAGTTAGTCTTATCG
Organism: Cyclargus thomasi; assembly: GCA_026546445.1. Lineage (NCBI taxonomy): Eukaryota > Metazoa > Arthropoda > Insecta > Lepidoptera > Lycaenidae > Cyclargus > Cyclargus thomasi. The sequence continues at coordinate 9,528 of JAOTAV010018456.1, forward strand.
GTTTTCCTTCAATTTCCTCAGTATCCAGACGGTTACTTGGAAGCCGAGGCTGAGAAGAAAGCGTTGAAAGAAAAGAACAGTAAGGGCAAACGTACACTACGAGAGAAGAACACGTCACAGGACGACAGCGAACATTCGCCGCCGGCTAAGAAACAGAAGAGAAACAAAAATAATGGTGAGTAGAATACTACCGTGACAAGCAAAAAGTTCGCATCTAACATTTTTTTAATTATCAAGTATACTTGTGTTCGTCTTTCTGCTGATTTCAAATTACTATATAACTTAATTTTTTAATAAAAATTGTAGATGCGCCCTTTTTCGTTATGGCGGCATTATTTTAAGACATGAGTGGAAGGAGAAGGTAACTCTTAATTTAAAATCATTCGTTTTTTTGCACAAATTGACAATTTTAACCTAGAAAATATTTTAAATGTAATAAATTATTCTGAAGTATGTAGGTTAGTTGCAAAATATGTAATTATTACAAAATATGTTCCATTCATGCTTTCATCTTTTTATTTTATTAATATTATGAACGCAAGTGTTTCTGAGTTTGTATGTTTGTCTTCACGCTTAAACGGGTGGAGCTGGTATTCTGGATTAACACATACTTTTTAGCGGATAGCACCGCGCACCACCGGGCACAGCTAGTTTGTCATAATTATTAGAATTAATAGTTGCAATTACTTATATTCTGTAAAGTTCCTCACATTTCTTTTTGAACATTGTCTTCCTAAATGATAAGATGACTGAAATGTGTTAACGATTAATTAACTTGTTACAATTTATTTCTATTTATATTTTGTGTTTATTACAGACTCAAGCGTTAAAAGTCCGCCTAAAATCCCTGCTATGTTTACCAAAAGTCCTAAATCTAAGGAGAAACAAAGAGATAAAGAAATGGACATGAGCGCAGAAGAAAAGAATAAAATTGAGGCTGATACATTGAACTCAAAACTGTGGACCGAATGTTTGGAAGTTTGTAAGAATGAGGGCAAAAAGGTGTGTAGTATTTGGCAATAAAATGGGTCATCTATTCTTATAAGTTGTTTTGAAGGTTAACGAAACGTGCATAGAAACTGATTCTTAATTTATTTTTTAATGCTCGCAATACTTAGGCCCGTATTAGTCAGCGTTTAGTACTCAAGAGCATGAACAAAAAATCATATAAATCAATATGATTTTTTTTTAAATCATGCTCTAAGTATTAAACGCTGACTATAATTACGGGCTCTAGGGGGGCTATTAAGACCATTTACAAAACGTTCATGATTTCATACAATTCCGAGGATATTAAATTCTAATGGATCCCGCACGCAGAATAAAAAATAAAAAAGTGAAGACAAAAAATATGACCTTGGGGGACTTTCTGTTGTGTGCTATCTCTTTTCTAGAGGCTAGCCAAAGTTTTAAATATTCTAGGACAAACAAGTTATTTTTGTCTTAATTATAAGGAAGAGTCTTAGTTAAAAGTATTTTATTAAGAGCTATTTTAAGCTTCACCTGTCCGTTTGCCCGATGATACTTTACAAATATGGTGATAAGGTAATACAGTGTGTGTGCAAAGTTGTTGTGGCAGTTTACCTACATCTCTAGCAGGTATGGCGCGAGAAGATTTAAATATAAAAAGTACTCTGGGCCTAGGTTGAACGTCACGATTTAGAGATTTAGCAGATAAACAACTCAACAATTTTTCTGAAATTTCCAGAATTTTCCGGAAGAAAGTTAATTTAATGAAAGGTATCATGTTGTGTATGCAATGATAAATGTGTTTCAATAAATATAATATTGAACAAGCTAAAAGTCCAAAAACAGAAAATCCAAATGTAGGAACTATAGCAGTTTAAACATCAAATTATGTATATTTCTAGAATGGATATTGAAAGCTCTTCATTTTGATATGCTACTCGACCTTAATGGACAAAGTTTTTTGAGAATCTCATAATTTTGACTTTCAAATCCGCCATATTGATTTTAAAATTTTTAATGTACTCTGTATTGCTTGTGCTACCAAAACAAATCTAACAATACCTCATACGTTAAAATCTATCAATCCGTTTTGGCTGCTAGAACGTGCCAATCAATTATACATACAAACATATATACATATATACGTACATACTCTCCAAAAACGTAACCCTCCTTCTGGCGCAGTCGACTAAAAAAAACCTTTGAATATGCAAATTTTTTATTGAAAAACTGTCTAAGTGCAATTCATTCAGTATCGCAATTGCAGAAGCCCACGACGTTTCTCGTGAGCTTGAAGCAATATTAAGAGATTCCTGAAAAAATAGTGATATTACTTTAAAAACAAATTTTCATAAACTGTATACTTGGCATAAGGCTTGAGGGGAAGAAAAGAATGATATTATTAGCTATCGTTTCTTAGTTCTATGAAGTACAATTATATCTTATATCTTTATCGTCTGTGTCTTTTTCTGTTTAAGTATGCGTGCTTTACAACTGAAACGATTTTTATCAAATTTGGCATAAACATAGATTAGATGTATTATTTAGATAGGACATAAGCTACTATTTTCTGTGACTAAATACATTCAAAAGTTCCCATGGGAAAATACGACCTAATTTTGCCGCAAGGAGGCCACGAGATACCTCTAGTATTTAGTTAATTAATTCACTATTAGAACTTATCAATGTTTCATCACAACATCCACAGATCTTTGGTATAGCATATTTTAATAAGCGCCCACGTCATCATCGTCTTTAGATCGAAAGTGTAGGCTACTAATTCTGGTAGAATTATAATAATTCGATTTTTAGATAACCAAGCTTGTCTCAGGTCAGGGTCACTAGGGAACCTGTAACGTAAAATAGGTATCATAAATGTATAATACTAAGAAACCGTTTATAAGATATTAACAAAACATTGAAACACAAGGATAATCCAATCAAAAGTACCTAATAGTCATCTTAATACACACGACTTTTGTCTATAACAATTTCTTCGGGTAATAAATTATGTATAATGACAGTCTATTCCAAAGTATCTGATGGTCACCCTAGCTGAAAGTAAAACAACATTCGATTTATTTAACTTACCCGTGAAATTTCACACCACAATTTGGATACCATACACTTTTGCAACTTGCAAAACAACGAAATATAGATATGCTATAAGCAACCGTCAGCCATTATTGTTTTGCGATTACGTTTTGAAATCCATTTGTGTTGCTATTGCAAAAATACTACTTTTACAAAATGGGAGAAATGTAAATATTAAAAAACATTTTTAATTTAGCTTTTTATGTTATGCCACCAAAACCTGCCATTAAATTGTTATTTAATTAGTTGTAAGGTTTTTTTATCGTGTTTATGAGACATATTTTAAGCTTAAATTAAAATTGATATTGTTCATAGAAAAAATCTAACAATGATTTGGCAACTTTGTGTTTGATAATCGAGCGAGTAAGAACAATCATAATACAAGAACAAAATTCAACAGAAAGGTCAACAGAGTTCAAATAAATGGTCTTCACTTTTTTGTTCAATCATATCTTTCTATAATCATGAATTTCTTGGACAATTTTATATACGGCCAACAGTTGCCTTGTTCTTTTTTCGTTTTACAACGTCTCATTATTTTGATTGAATGAATCCTAGTTTGGTTGTCTATGAATGGAATTTAAACATGTTAGTGACATTAGGGAATGTGAAACTTCACGTATTTAGTGTCACGTAACTGCTAACTGGCTGGAACTTGGCTGGGAATAAGAGGTCATAATAATTCCCCTGATGCCTAATATACGATATTTTGTCGAGGCAAAATGTTCGGTTTTTGCGTTAAAATACTTTTCGCGGGCATTTTGTTGTTCATTAAATAATTTAATGTTTTTTTACATTGTTTTTTCAGCAATTTATCGAGCATCTGACGCAGGTGTTCCTGTGTATTATTTGCCAAGATGTTGCGGTCAATCCTGTCACAACCCCATGCTTGCATAACTTCTGTATGGTAAGTACCATGGGGGAAATTGATACAGAATTAGTTGACGGACCCACGTCATTTGGTTGGAATACGTCAATTCTATCTAAGTGGTGATCGGTCGGTTGAGTTTCGCCTTAATCCGACCAAATTATTTAAATCCACCGCCTGTTTTTGTTTCAGCTTCTCTGATCGTACATACCTGTCTCCACATATGTATGTAGAATATTCTTATTACAACAAGATGTTTCTATTTTTTCAGGGCTGCATAAAGTTGGCTTTCAAGTCGAACAAAACACACAACTGTCCGTGTTGTCGACAAAACCTTGCCAAAGTGGAGTTAGAGGTTAACGAAAACTTAAAGACGGCTCTTCGCACTATACTAACGGGATATGATGCAGGCAAGAAATAATACTCCAAACGATATACAGGCAATAAATTAATAATTTTAAGGGGCTATAGGCAAGAATATAATTTTCTTGAACAGTATACAGGGGCTTTACAGTATTGTCAAAGAACCAAATTATAGTGCTAAGTTGTCTTTCGTTTTAACATATTATATACTATTAAGGGTTTCTTTATTGCGTAAGTTTTATTAAAAATCTTCATAAAATGTTATTTTAGAAGTAGACGAACGAGCGTAGCAAAAATAATAATTTTCGCTATGAAGACAGCGTTTCAAAATGTTAAAATATGCATCTATTTCAATTTAACCCGGAGTGTAGGTTTATAATTAAAGATTAAGAATAATGTGAATGCCATATTTCGTTGAATCTAATGGTGCTTTAAGATTATCTCGAACAAAATATGTAACTTCATTTTGTTTTGATATATTTTCGAATAGAACCTAGGATACATAATACATTCCTAATTACTTGTTAAGAAATTAGTAAGTGTAGAACTTATAACTAAGTGCCCAAATTAAAGTAGTTATAAAAGTAAGTTTTAAGTTAAGTATTACTTATTTTATGACTAGTGACACTACCTCCTTTAACATTAAGTACAAAACTTAACAGAATATAGTTTATAAGTTGATACTTTGACTAAAGTAAAAATTGAACTTTTGTTTCAATGTTACTGAATTTACCAATTTTGATGGAATGTGTACGCAATTTCGACGGTTTTGTTTTTAGGGCAAGGACAACGTCCGTCGGGTCCGCTAGTATAATGTAAAAATGTCTTTGACATTTGATTCCACGGATACAGAAAGACGATGTACAAAATGAGCGCGTATATTTTTTTTGCGCACATTCAGTGGTTTCAAATACCTAATTTACATTGTTTTATCGTAGTCGTGATAATTGATTTAAAATCAGTTACGCGGGTCACGACGTAAGTCGTAGCGTGCCTCGAGCTAATTAGGTACCATGGGGGAGATTTAAACAGAGCCAGTTGACGCACCTATGTCATTTGTCGGAATAAGTAAATTCCATGTAAGTCGTGATCTGTCGGCTGGGTTTGACATATGGTTCTGTTTCAACTTCTCTGATTGTACTTCAGAAAAAATAGCGATAAAGTTTGCGTATTGTTAACACAGAATACTTTAACCATCCAGGAAATGTATTGATGGGACTATGACGTACCTAAGTTCTAGTCAGTCGCGCTATGTCAAGCACTAGGACTTGCCATTGCTCGACCAAATTACGTAGGTACGTTATTAACCTGTGAATCATTTTCTCTGACAGCTTGTGCGGGAAATAGATTTAAGGTACAATCATAGAAGTTGAAACAGATACAGATCGATCGAATCTAAGTAACTTGATCGGGTTATGTCAAACTCAGCCTGCCAGATCATGACTTATGGTTACATGCAATTGACATATTCCGACCAAATGACGTAAGACTGTCATCTGGCTTTCTTTCGATTTCTCCCATTACACATTTCCGTTTAATGCGACAGGTAGTCGCGACACACAACAACTAATGTAAAACGCCACTTTATGATGTAAGCTTCAGGTTTTATTTTGCTCTAAGCCGCTACAACAGCATACACGCAGCGGTGTCATGAGCAGCTAGACCAATGTCATTAGAAAATAAACCTTTTGATCTATACATAATATAATAAAACAGTAAAATTGGAGTGTCTGCACATTTCACATTTATAGAAAATAATCAATGTGGGGGTGCTAAGGACCATTAATGGAACACATGTGTTCTATTACTGGTCCTTAGCACAAAAAAAAGTTGTCTGATTATCTGTTTATGTTTGTTTATCTATTTGTACGCGCTAATCTCGGGAACTACCCAACGGTTTTGAATAAATATTTTTTTGTTTAATAGCTATTAGGTCTGGACATATAGGATACTTTTTATCCCGGGAAAATGTACGGATATACAAATTTTCGCGCACCGAAGCGCCAACTAGTTATATTATAAAGTGGCATTTCATTTGATTTTTCCGCTGGCAGTGAGGATAGGAATGTCAACTTTTTACAAATGGCGGATGTGTGTTATTTAGTCGACAACGTGATAAAGTGTATCTTGCGACAGCAACGCTGAACAGATTATAGCAACAATTGTAATAACTCACACACGGGTTTCGGTTACGGTAGCCAATTTTATTTAAGCAGACAGCTACACATGTGTTAATTATCTATTTCATTATATAACTAGTGTATCTAGCTATACATACAATCCACATTTTTTTTATTTCAAATCATTTTTCTGGTCCTAAAGCGTCCATTTACGCAAAAATCCGGCAGATGTTTAAATGTTAGCTATCTGCTCCTTCCACTTATTAAAGTTAAAATTATTGTTTTAAGTTTTAAAAAATTGATGAAATTGTTGTTTTAAGTTTTAGAAAAATTAGCTTTATCATAAACTATGTAACATATAATGGATGTCAAGATGAAATTTTATCTTACTCAGTGGATAGTCGTGTCTTTGCTAAAGGAAGAATGTATTTTATAGTAAAATAATTTGGCATAATCTTTCTTGGCGTACAATATTATTAGAATTTAGATGATTGATATAATGGCATGCTTAACTATTATTATACCAATTATGAATTATGCCAAGTGAATTATACCAAATTGAAGGCTAAAATATGTAAAACCTAATTTATTATCCATCTTCCAGATTCACCACATTTCAGAAACCGTACAGGTTTTTAAAATGTATTATGCAAACTAAATGAAGGTGTAACGATTTACATTGAGTCAGTAAATAACGTTAGTCGACTGCTGAGTCAGTGCTGGCCTGGCACTGCTAATGTGTAAACTAATTTCAAGTCTGTACAAAACGTTCTGACGAACTATTGACTGCGTGTAAATTGTGTGAGTCAGTTTTTGGCGTCAGCACGGTTACTGGCTGAATGGAAATCTGCCTTAATAGTAATTATATTTATTAATGTTAAATTCCAACGCATGGATTCCCTTTGACTTTGAACTAATTAATAAAGGTTGTTTTATTTAAGTTGACAGAATTTTAATGGCTCATAACTTTAGCTTAGCTAACTAAAGCTAGGCATGTGACTGTGAAAGGACCTGTGTAATTTAGTCGGATTATATTTATATTGAATAAAAATAATCTGACTAAAATTTAATTAATTGCCGAGTCATCTTAAAGTTGTGCGTGACTCGTAACAGTAACTCAAAACAACAAACACAAATTATATTCTTAAAATTTATTCAACATCAACACCAAAATATCTCTGAGCACAATATCACTGACATTAAAAACATTCAAAATAATTGCTAAAATGCAAGAATCGACATGCGACATGAGAGTTTAATACAGTCAATATAATAATATTAAAGTTTAAAAATTATTCATTATTAATAAATATTTTTTTGCAACAAGGAGATACATAAAAATAATAAAAATTGAACCTAATAATAATATAAATAAATATTTAAAACCCGTTTGATAAATTAGATACAATGAATAATAATGATCGATATAATAATTTGAAAAATTCCATGTCGCGTTATTGCATCTTACTCTTAACTTACAGTAAGTTATAACTAACATCATCACAGATAATTCGTAAATGTTCGGGTTGGTAAATATATAAAGAGCTGACCTGGAAATGAAGTGACGTAATATTTTTTTTTTGTTTATTCGATGTTACGAATATGATGTTGACTTAACAGACATCCCAAAAGCCATTAAAGAGTTGATTGTAGGCAGCGAAATTGATTCTGATAATCGTTTTACTTCCAGACCAGCTGTTTTTAGTATAAACACGGAAAAGTCAATATCGGCATAAACATAACAATAACAATAAATAGGATATCGGACAGGTTAACATTTGAACGTTTTTTGACTTATTCTAGTCACAACAACATCCTCCTACATCACAAAACGTATTTAATACTCAATATTAGCGACTATGTAAATAAATATCGGTATATTTTGGAAATGCTAGCTCTAGAACAGTTTAGTTTACAGGAGTGCATATTTTGGCAAATGTGCATATTTTATTACACTTCATATTTTGGCAAAACTGCATACTTTTAGGCGGTACGCTTAAACTAGAGCTAGAAATCGTATGAACATTCCAAGCTACTTAAATATAATTTCATCCATTGCGACTATCATATCTCACTATCAGGTTTGTCACCTGCACCTCAAGACTGCTATTCAATCCTATTACAATTTTAATGCAGTTTCAATATAATTTCAATACTTTTAGTAAATCACAGAGTAGTATTCTCATGAAATTTCTGAAGTAAACGCGCTCTGAATAGTCAAAATTCCTTTTTTTCACTATTGAAGTATGGAAGGATACTCTTATCCTAGATTGGACCGAAGCTGCATTAAAATTGGATATAATTAGCAGAATTGATGCTTCATGACTATAATTTTAACTAGGTACTATTTTATACACTGTCCCCTAAGCATGCATACTGTGTTGATGGTTAGTGTTTTATACAAAAAAATAGTCAAAAAGGCAGCATTCGCTTGAGTATACTGCTGTCTGCACAAAGCTAGTCTAAAAATTTTCTCGGTGCATGTTTATTTCGGCTAGTACGGGAGCGAAGGCCGTTCAAAAACAGGAACAGATGTTTTGTTTCCTAGCAATTTTTATAATGATAATTGTAATGAGAGAGGTAAGAATCAGATACGTTAAAGTTAGAATTACTTGTTCATCCGAAAACTCCTTATAATTAATGAATATGTGTAGACAAGAATTTATATAATATGACATCACTCCCGTTTTAACCACAACTGTAATCTTAGTAACTATGGCCCTTATAATCACAATGTTAGTTTTTTCTCTTACTAATTATTATGGAAGCAAACTAGGATTACCGTAACTTGCCAAATTGTACGTATTATAATAATCTAATATAATACTCTAATTTCACTGTCGACTGTTAAACAGTGGTAAAAATAATACATATCGAATTTAATCCAATTTGGCACTCTTATATAACTGCTGTTTTCAACTTCAAATATGTTATGAGTAATAGTCAAAGTAGCTTTAAAAACGAATTAAAATAAAAATACTTTAGCGAGATAGTTTTCGACGATTCTGAATTGGCCCTATTATAAAATAAATAATCCTATTACTAAACCATAATACTTAAGTAACGCTATTCTAAACTAAAAATATTTTGTCTGAATGTTGTTTCCACTAGTCTCTCAGACCAGTCTAGAATGGGCGTAGAAAAATAATCTGATATTTGTTATTCACAGAAAAATGTTGTACATTCCAAAAATATATACATTAAATAAATTTGTCAGTATTCCTATAATGTAAAGTCCGAACTTTCATATATCATACACAATAATTACACTTAACTTTAGTAATACCTAAACGCCATAGCTGTACTTAAAATATGCCACGGACGGTTCACTAAATAAAATGGCACACAAAATTATGTAAAGTAAAATCTAATTATCTAGTGTAGAGTTTGTAATGGATAATGTGGAGTTCCCTTCGTTTCCTTCCTCTAGTTTTTGTATGATTCCTTGTAGCGAGGTCCAGGTACCGACGATGAGACCTAGAACTCCGAAGATTACGACTATGGCATTTTTGATTATCATCCTGAGTCTCTCAGAGTCTGAGACGTAGTACCAGTAAGTGCAGGTTTGGATGATAGCGGGGAAGGCGAGGCCGAGAGCGGAGAGGCAGAGCGCTCCGAACAACGATATGAATAAGTCCAGCAATGGCACAGCTACGGCCAGGGCAACTGGAACGAAAGGATACGAATTAAAATCCAGAATGTTTTTGACCTAATTTTTTAATAAGTCACGTTGTAATAGCAAACAATAAATCAAGGATGAACTTTAATTACACGCGGCGCCACATTTCTCAGTGATCCATACATTTTACTTATATTTTTTATATTTTGGATGGCAAGCGAGCAGACGGGTTGCCTGATGGTAAGCAACTGCCGTTGTCCATGATCATTTGCGATATCCGAAGAGTCGCAAGTGCGTTGCCGGCCTTTTTGGGGGAATAGGGAATGGAAATAGGGATAAAGGATTAGGAATTTGGGCTACCGATAAACTCACTCACTGAACGAAACATAGCACAATGCCGTTTTCTGTGAGGCCGTGGTGTCACTTCGGTCCAGCCGGGCCATTCGTTCCGAAGCATGGTTCTCCCACGGCAAAAATATTATTAATATTATAATAAAATGTCAGATAATCCTTGCTATTTGTTATTCTAACGCAAGAAAACTCCTCTTCAATGATGGCAATGATAAAAGCGCACACGCCTAAGCCGCCGACGTTGCCGACATTTGTCACTAACATGACATTATAACAGAGACACACGCGGGTGCGTGTTGTCGACATGTCTCTATCCACATAGGCTAGCTTGTGCCGCCGACACGTGACTGCGGCTGTAGGCGACTTAGTAATCGATAAACTTACATGTAATAAGCACGATGGTAGTCCTCAAGACGTACTCCCACAGTAGCCTATGATTGCTGTTGAGCAGTCTCTGGCCGATGTACTCATTCCACAGGATGTCGATAGCAACGTAACACGCCAAGCCGTGAGTGACGAATATAGCAAACGCCAGTAAACATTGCACGACGCTGGCTAGTCTGAAATATGAAACATTCGTGAGAAATGTGGAGGTCAATTCCTCATTATATTATCATCATTTAGCGACCATCCATAAAGTACGTTACTCAAATTTCACGATTTTTAGACACTTGCCAGGGGTTGTCAAAATGAATCCCTTAAGAATTATCACGTATGCTTTTGTATATACTTTGACATTCTTTATAGTAGGTATATTTTTAAACGCCCGTAAAAAGTAGGCACGGGGCGGCTAGTATTTTATAAAAAAACTTACACTTCAGTATCAGACGGCAAGTTGAGTGTGATGGAACCCTTAGCGTCGTCGCCATATCGCAGGTAGCCGAACAGTCCCATACCGACATACAATATGATAATGCTGATCATAGCTCGGTTGAGGACACCGAATTTGCCAACGAAATCACGAGGAGTCTTCATTTCGTTCTCCAACGGAAGAATCTGAAACAGACCATACACTTTGTTGAAATAGTTTTTTAATATTTAGGGGGCAAGCGAATACACGGGTCACCTAATGGAAAGCAACTGCCGTCGCCCATGGACACTCGTGACATCCGAAGAGTCGCGAGTGCGTTGCCGGCCTGGCTCTCCTTTGGCAATGAGCATCCGTATTATATACTTGAGATCGGAAAATGTCTCATTGTACACGCCTCCAAAGGGGTTCGAACCCGCACCCTCTCGAGTACGAACCAAAGGTCTTACCCACCTGGCTACAGACGCTCATAAAAATAGTATTTGCAGTGGACGATAAAGTATATTATTTATTTGTTTTGTTACGTAACTAAGTAACACACAACTATCTGCTGAAAATCGGACTTCACAAAATTTTGCTTACATTGGAATTTCCTCTACATCGACATAGCCAACAAGCGGACTCATTTTACGAATTAGAAATACTGGTATGCAATTTATCGCTGATCACAAGAGTCGGAACTAACAGTGATTTCTACAAATCAATACTGGATACATAAATTATAATTTTCTGATGTCACATAAAAATCATTACAAAACAATGGTTGGGTGGACAATCATTTTATCGTCTTAATAGAGGAAAAACAATCGTTTTTCACAATAAGTAATTAGTAGTAGGAAACACTTACAACTCCAATCGCTTCTAACGCGAACAGCACTGTGCCGAAGAAGAGTGGAAAATCCGTGATCCTGCCCGCAGGAACCCTTCCTTCCATCGACGGTATCTCTCTAAATATGTAGTACAGGATTATGCCAAAACTGACTATAGTCACAGCGTTGGCGATGGCCGAGAAAGGTGCCAAATACTTCAAATCCCGCACCCAGTTTATGAAAATCAGCGGAAGCAAGATACACAGCATGATGTAGGTTATGTTGAAGTCGATTTGGAACTGTTGCTTTAGCACATACTGGATGTTCTCGGCAACGAACACGACGTATACACAGCATGTTCCAATCTGGTATATCAGGAGGAAAATGTTTACTATGTGCCTGTAACAATAAATAATGTTTTGTGTTTTTTTGGTTCGTGGTGTGCTAGAAACGAATATGAAGACTAAACTATGGTAACTAGATGATGAAATTAGTTTTGAATACATATTAGCTGTAGGTACAGTGTACCGAATTGGACGATAATCGATTTTACATAGAAGTATGAAATGAACTTGATACGAGCGAGAGATTTAGTTACATAACTTTTTACGCGCGGCTCTTTTTACTTTGATAAATATTATTAGATAAGTATGTTTCATTTCCACCGAGAATAAAGTTAATAATAAATATAAGGACAAACACCTCCTCTGGTGCTGAAAACACACGCAGGCGCCGGTAATCTCTATATTTTAATTTTTATTAAGAGACTTAAATCAAAGACATGAGAGCATGGTAATATTGTCAACGCTTGGTCGCACTAATATATTTTTTTATTCACAATTTATTTACGTTCTAATTCCACTGGGGAAATCGCTTGTCTCACATAATGGCACAGTTTCCGAAACTCCTTCCGAATACTTACGCTGCATACGGCGCACACTTCTTAAAGACGTCTGGTCCCTCGTTCAAAGCAGCTTCGGCGGCAGCAGTATACGTCAGCGATGGAAGTCTCCGCCGCTTGCAGAGGACATAGCACGAGTCTATCAGCACATGTATACAATACGTGCATAGAACGCCGATCACCACAGTGCCTATAGAACCGACGACGTAGCCGGAATTCTTGAAAGCGTGAGGCATAGCCAGGATACCCGTTCCCAGACTGCCTTTTAACAGATGGAGCAGTGTTTCGGTGTTTCTGTAAATAAATGGTGCATTTTGATAGCTGTCATGTAAATTGTTAATGTGCATCCGAAATGCAAATATTTTAGATCTAAGGGTCTGTTGCACCACTTCCTGATAAGTGTCGGTTAGGCTATCCACAACTTCCTTGATAAATTCTCCATATACAGGAGACAATTTTTAAGTACAGACCATATTTCATCTGTCAGAAAAGTTATGTACAGCCAATGATATTAGAAATGGAAAATTAATATATTTAGAATAAAGTCTTGAACACGTCATAATGTTAGACGGCTATCCTGTCAACAAAAACATATCAGCAGATAGGAATTCTAAAAGCACTTGTAGAAATCCGCAATCAAACTATTGACCTAAAACAGTAAACAATCTCAAGATAGCGGAAATATTTTCAATTGTTGCACTTTTCCATGATTTAACGCGTTTGCCTGGTAAACATAAGTATTAGTCACAGAAATAAATATTTTTCTGTAAAATATTTCTGCTAAACATAAGATACTTCTCGACATTTTGCGGAGCGGCCTTAACGTGACCAAGGGGTAATTAGGATTGTGTATATGAAATCTTGTATAATGTACAATCAGGAACAACATTATACAAGAAACAGATACAGATCGGGGATCTAAGTAATTTGGTCGTTTTATGTCAAACCCAGCCGAAAGTTCACGACTTACATGGAATTGATATTTCCCACCAAATATCGTAAGTCCGTCAACTGGCTCGAGTCTTTTAATTTTCCCCATTATACATATATTGCTGCTGGATGCTACTTTACTCAAATCCAGTTAGAGTTGTACAATTCAGCACATCCAGTGCGGTTGAATCTGATTAAATCACTGGATTCCAATATGAAGAAGCCTCTTTTATTAAGTTTCTACCAACTGTATCCTACGGAAAGCCCCATTATTTATATTACGCAAGTGGTAGAAAAGTGGATTTTCAAAAGAACACTTACGTCGTGGGATGGTCGACTACTCTGTTGTCGTAGGGTTCATATTCTTCTACTTCTTCTATGTTTTTCTCTTTCATATTTACTAGAAAAATGCCCTTGTCCTTTCGCCCTTTTTTGTCGTCTTTGACTGGTGATAAACTGGAAAAGAGAAATATATATTTAGATATCTCTGTGACGACCTCTGTGGCTCAGTTGGTAAGCGCGTTGGTAGCTTACGCCGGGGGTCGCGGGTTCGAATCCCGCCGA
>JAOTAV010018467.1:0-23922 GCA_026546445.1 Cyclargus thomasi
TTTTGTATATTGTATTCGTGTACTTGTGGTGTGGTGTAAAGTATGTCAAATAAATGTTTTATTATTATTATTATTATTAAATTAAAGCAGCAACAATCTTTTAATTAAAGTTTTACGACAGAAGTTGATCCACAAACCCAGCAATTACCAATTTCCCCGCACGATACGTTACCTAGATAGTTATTACGAATCGCACAGAGATCGCAGACGACAGCGTTTTTTTTGTATAATTAACATCGCTTTTATCATTTTATAGGTTTGCTAATAGCTGCTGTATGAGGGGGAATAAAATTTACAGCCACTAACCACTCGGGACAACGTAAAAAAAGCGCTCTTATAGGCATGGGAGAGTCTATTAAATTGCTTTAAATAGTGGTTTTACCATTAAGAGTTAACAGCAGTAATATTACCAGTAGCTACTGCGATATTACGTACTTGGTCAATAAAAATATTTCCGACAATGTACGAATGGTAGATATTTTTTATTCTTAAAAGCAAAGTATGAAAACACGCAGGACGCAATATTGTGTATCAAAATACTGATAGTGATAACTGCAAATTCTCCGTGTTTGGCGTGAATAATGATGGAAATGACTAAAGAATATAACCTTAGTTATTAATTAACAGTGTTACATATAAGCCATAGTAGTTGCAAACATGATGCAACAGTATTTAGATGTATTGAATAGTTAATGAAATATGAGAACTAGAGAAAGTGAGGAACAATGTAATGGGCACGCAATACGCGATGTATACAAGTGCGTTACATAAATAATAAACATAGGTTTTCTCTGCCGAGACCTATTGCATGTGCATAAGCCTTGATATTATACTGGGTATCGAGTTTTCTAAATCATAATAAGATGAACTTAAAATTTGAGAATCGTCTATTCTCAATTTGTAAGTTGGCATATTCAGAAAGATACAAACATAAAATATTAAAACTGTAATAGCTCTGTCAGAGAAGATCTATATATTTTTATACAAGATGGTGCCCGCAACTTCGTTGTATATACACGCGGGAACCGTATATTTTCTCGGGATAAAAAGTATCCTATATGTTGCCCAGAGCTAATAGCTATTAAACAAAAAAAACAGATAAACAGACAACTTTTTTTGTCGATATGTGTTCTTAATACTGTTATATTGTGTACTTAGCATTGATTATTTTTTAAAAATATATAATGTACAGACACTCCAATTTTATTGTTTTACTAGTTGATGCCCTTAACTTCGTTGCGGGAAAATTTGTATATCACGGGAACCGTATATTTTTTCGGGACAATAAGTATCCTATGTCTTGCCCAGACTTAATAGCTATTAAATAAAAAAGTATTTATTCGAATCCGTTCACTACTTCCGGAAATTAGCGCGTACAAACAGACAACTTTTTAACTGTCGATTTGTGTTGTTCTTAAGCCCCCCACATTGATTAGTTATTTAAAAATATTTATTGTATAGACACGCCAATTTTACTGTTTTATCATATGTATAGATTATATGTATAGATAGATGTATAATTGTTATTCGGAAACTATATAAAATGAAATATTATTTTAGTTTTTACTGTAGGTCAGACTTATGATTAGTCAGAACTCAGACTCCCATAACTAATTTAAGCTGTCGTATTTCCCAGACACTTATAGGAAATTCTGATAGTGCGATGCAGCAGTGAGGCAATAGTTGGTCCACCACAATGGTTGGTTGGTGATTGGTGGCCAATTGAAACTTTTTTTCCAGGGTCCAGTTACATACCTTGTCTGTAATATGCTTTCGGCCAGTTTGTGCAGAGCTCTCGTGCTCTTGTAGCATCTTGCAGGGCGGCTGCGAACTGGCCTTGTTTCAGTCTTGCTGCAGACCTGTCAAATATTTTAGTTATAAAAACGAGTGATAAAAACAGTTGTCAACTATAATATTCTCAACTATAAAATAATACGGATAACCAAAAAAGAGAAAGATTGGCAGTATTTGATGGGACATATAAGTTGTTCATAGGCTTTTCGCCTTCATATTTTTTGTCTGTTTAATTCATTTATTTGTTTAAAATATGGCACAAATAGGTATTACATGATGTTTTAAACTTCAACATATTCTACTATTAACATAGTGTGCAAATGTCATAATATGTATTTAAAGACTTTAGTAATGTTATGATAATAATATTATATTTTATATAAGTGTCTCAATAATATTTTACTATTTCATTTTACAACGTTTAGATAATAATTGAAATAATATAATCTATAATTACATAAACTTTAGCATCTTTAATATAGTTAGCAATATTCCCAAAGAATAAAATGTTAGCCATTTTTTTTTAAATTTCTTTTACACTTAACGGTGTTGATTACAAGGTATCTCTACATAGAGTTTACTCACCGATTGCTGTACAGTATGTGGTTGGTGGGATCCAGCGTCAGAGCGTCCGTGTAGAGCGCGACGGCGGTAGAGAAGTCCCCGGCCTGGCAGGCCGCATTGGAAGCCCGCACCTTCTCTACAAATAGAGCCCGCGACGCCGCGCCCAGTGACGCCGAGCCTGTTGGCTCTACCTGCGATAAATATTTAAAATTACTATTACGACTCTGACTGCTGGTAAATAGTACGAGTCAGTTATGGACGCCAGCACTAATGTCAGTTACTAACTGAAAGTTTTTATCTTTTGGTGTGATCTGTTTGGTATGATATAATGCAACTTATAATTAGACTATCGAAAACCGGTTCTATTTCATCTTCGGTACCAGACTATGCTGAAGCCAGGAATTCCCGGGATTTTCCCGATTTTCAGTACTTTGTTATTTTTTAATTGTTTATAAAATATGATACTTATTTATTGGTAAATTTAAATAACAAAAGCCTGAAGAGTAAAAGTGTAAATTAGAATCATCAAACAAGCCTGCTATAACAATAAAAACACTAATAAATCTATGTAACGATAATGAAAAAAAAAATTTTTCACATTCGACATTTTGTACCTAATTATGACATTAAAACTTTTCGAAGTATATAAATAAAATTCACAGATCACATCTAAAATTGTAGTGAATTATTTTAATTTTCATAAAATTTGTATCTAGGAGTGACATTAATTTCTTTTACACATTGAAAAACGTTGTCGGCAGTGGGTGGGGTAGCGTGATAAAATCAAAACAGTCGCTCCTCCACCGCTCTCTAGTAGCCTCAGTGCTGTCAATTGTCAATATTGTATTTCAAAAATACCGAAAATCCCCGTTCTTGTATTTAAATTCCCAGTTCTTTAACCGCTACAAAGAACCGGGAGTTCCGGGGATTTTCGGTACCGGTATTTGTTAGGTCTATACCCTACTTATAGTGTATTACGTAGATCTGCCTATGAATCAACTTCTCCGATAGTAGCCATAGAGAGGCTTTAGTAACATGAATAAAAAAATACATTCAGAACAGAAGAAAAGGTTAGGTTAGTCCCAGATTCCTAGGATCACACTATTCAACACATTTTTATTGTAAATTAAACAAAAGCTGTCTTACATAGAATATTGGCTCTACTTTATAACCTATTCTAAGCCTTGGGCTCCATGAATGGTTCCATAATCGCATTAAAATCGATACAGTAATCGGTTAAAATCTGATTATTCTGTCACTCAGAGTGTTCGATATATTAATCGAGTTGGAAGAGATGGGTATTATATCTCGGCT
Organism: Cyclargus thomasi; assembly: GCA_026546445.1. Lineage (NCBI taxonomy): Eukaryota > Metazoa > Arthropoda > Insecta > Lepidoptera > Lycaenidae > Cyclargus > Cyclargus thomasi. The sequence continues at coordinate 3,673 of JAOTAV010018467.1, forward strand.
AATTGGTATCGACTCTAAAAGCGTTGATTTATTCATACGCCTCTACGTTACTCACGCATGAGAAAGTTTTGTTACTTATTTATGAGTTTTAATATAATATTATAATGCCTATTTATTGTGAATTGTTAATATTGAGAAAATATTACGAAAAATTATTACAGCTTATTGTTATTTTAATATAAACGATATTTGGAACAGAATTTTACTGTTACTTGGTTTCAAGTGTTTGAAAGAATTATGTAATATCAGGGAAGTTGATACAGAGCTAGGTTGCAGATCTAAAATGGTAGCGTTATGTCAAATCCAGCCGACAGATCACGACTTACATAGAATTTACCTAATGTCCCAGGTTCATCAATTGTCTTTGTTTCAATTTCCTTGATGGTACATACAGTTACTTTTCTATGAATTTATGTATTTGAAGTTTTTTCACCATGACAGTTTTTGTTTAAATATAGAAAAAGTTTTGAATGATTTATGGTTTATATGTACAATATGGTTTATGTTTATAATAACAAGAGTCTAAAACGAAGTGCACCACGTGTGCACAGACAATCTGAGCAACAAAAACGTATCTTAAGCTGCATCTACAGCTTATCGATATGCTAGGCAACCACAATATATCGTTTTCGAGAAAGCGTCACAAAACACTCATAAATATTTACAAATCTAAATGATGAGTGTGCCGTAACAAAGGCTTAAAGGGTTCCACGTCGCGGTCAATAATAAGTGGACAATAAAAACACAATGTCATCGCTACTGGATTCCGAGACCCGAACACACCCGAACACACCCGAACACACCCGAACACACCCGAACACACCCGAACACGATAGCCCTCAATATTATAATAGGGATTCGTACAAACGATTTTTGTTAATTTGCATTAAAAGAAAATACTGTAGCGAAGTTTCTTAGATTATATTGGTTGATAAAACAAAAGTTGAAGCAATAGTATTTATCGATACTTGATAACGACTACGTAAATTTTTAGTACGGCATTATTTTTAGTAAGCAAGATTTTTTAAATATTTTTTTCAATTAATTTATAGATATTGAAAGACGCTGTAGTCCAATCCAGTTTTATAATAAAATTGAAAGCAACAAAGTGACAAGCCTTTAAACTTTCAAGTAGTCAGTTAGAAAAGGAGATTCGACATTGACTGTAACATCAAAGTCTACAAGCTGCTTACAAAGTTCATACTTAATTACGTTTTCAGAAAAAGAGATAGGTAGAAATCGCTCATATCTTAGTTATTTCTCAACATAAATTTGGTATTTTTTTGTCGTCTATTATATTAAAATAACGACTTATTGTTTTTCCTTCCTGACGATATAACTCTAGAATGCACGAACCGATTTCCACGGTTTTGCATTCGTTGGATAGGTCTTGGGCTCTGTAAGGTTTATAGCAAAAAAAAACAGGAAATTTTCAAGAGAAAAGTTACCACGCGGTCGGAGCTGTTGCCCGCGCAACGGCTAGTTCTGTATATCTTTAATAATTTGCACTATCATAATAATTTGCATTTAATTTACCAATGGCGAGAAAAAAAATGTTATACTAAAAATTTACGCAGTCGGTGTCGACTGTCGAGTATCGACAAATACGACTGGTTCTAGTTTATAGTTGAGCTACAGCACAATATGTAGTGCTGTAGCTCAACCATAAACTAGAACCAGTGGTATTTGTCGTATCCGTAGTATAGGAATACATTTGCTTCAGTCTCAAGTACAGGACATTGTTTTAATTGACTCGTAGAAAGTCTTGGAGTTACGTTTTTATCTTTTCTTTTACTAACCTTTAAATTCCTAAAATAATTTGATATCTACCTTAGGGTAGATTAGATTTCTCCTGAAAACACAAAACAATACCTTTCGTAACGCATGATTTCACCGAAAATTCATTTCACGGCGGAATCCCAAAGTATTTAAAATTTTGATCCGCGCGGCGCGGGCGTGATCCTCGCTCGCCACCTGCGCTATCTAGCCGACCGCATCGGAACAGACTAGCTTTTTTTCTCACGGACTGCATTCCCTGCCCGTACCATTCAACTTTCGATTGAAGACTCGCGGACGTAATGTATCGCCGCTCTCCGCCGATACACACGCACAAAACGCCAAAAAAGTACGTAATGTAATACGCTCCACTCGAGGGTATTAAACACGGTTGCGTTTTTAATAAAAGCCCCATACGCCCTTTAGCCTTTTGTTTTTGTGGGCCTTCTTATACGTGACGGGATTTGAATAGTTTTTGTGCGGGTGAAATGCACTTCGTACGCTCCGAGTGTGTGTTGATATTTACCTTTTAAAGCCTCAACAAAGGCCGGGTGTAGCTGTCCATATTGATGTGTTTTTTCTATTGAACAATTACCGATTGTGACGTTTCTCGATATTTACACGCAGCTAGAATATTATATTGGCTAGGAAGTACGTGCAGCTAGCTCGGACTGAAGGCTTCCGTAAAAGGATCGCTCGTAAAATACATTTGCTACATCTAAATATTTTAACAAGTAAATTTTATACTTACTGGGCAATATCGTATATTTTATATACATGTGATGTCTATTTTATTATGATTTCGCGAGTGTTGCTAAAGCTTAGTCTCTGAGAGGATTTTGCTAAAACGCACTATGAATATTTATTTTGCAACATTGTATCATATATCGGTTCCTCGCTTATTAAATACTAAATTGGTAATCCTGGCATGATTAAACTTTGGAGTTATCGGAGATCTATAATTGTTTACGTAATCCTGGGAAAATATCAGATACTTTTAACCATAACAATTTAAATTTTAAGTTTTTATCAGTTTATATCCAGTACGTATAAAATTCGTTCCATGAACGTAAAAAAATCGGAAGGAGTCTTACTATTGACAGTTATGTATCTACAGAGGCGGCATCCCTGACTATATTTATACGATTTAAAATGTTTTCACTGATTATAAGATTAACTTACCACTAATAGAAAGATATTGATGGTGCATAAAGTTGCACTTAAATCATCATTTTAAGCCGTGCAGTATTTACACAGTTAGGACGACTCTGTAGAAACAAAACTGTGTATAGTGAGACTGCGTCCGAGAATTTTTGAACGTCCATGGTACATTCAATACAAGATTGCGTATCGAGTAAAGCAATTTCCAAAACTTACAAAATACCGTAGTAAAATAAATGTTACATTTACAAAAAGTAAAATGACCTAAATTGACTACAATTTTACATTCGCACGATTTCTCCCTTAAAATAAGATGGACTCGTTAGTCGAATGCAGGGAACAAAGACATAGATACAGGTAATAAATAACCTTCCTCTAAGTGGGGGATGCTGGAACGAAATCCTTTGTTTGATCTCAAAAAAGGTAAGAAAAAAAAACAAACGCCGCTACAGGTATAAACAAAAACCCTTCGTCGTCGGTCACCTTTGTCTATTTTTTGTCTGCGGCCCTCGGATAATTACGATTTCTATCAACTATAAAACAATTAACGTGCGTAAGTACCGAGACAAATCACAGAATAATTGGGACACGGAATTATGGATTTTGATGGTTACGAAGAAAGGTGTAGGACGTATGGGAATTTTTTGTGAACACATTTTAATAGCGCGGCGCGGCGTGGGACTCTCTTGATAGTTGATATTGCGAGAACGCGTCGCTAATGGCACAGAGCGGACACTATTGCCCAATGTGGGATTACGTTACGACGTAATCTTAGATATTGAGATACGATAGATATTTGCAAATATGGTTGGTAGATAATTTTAGTATACAGTACACTTGGTTATACGAGAGGATACCTCGGTGATAAATGCCTAGACTGTTTACAATAAATACTAATTGTCCGCCATTCCCAGAGCTGATTAGCTTCGTTCACGTACTAAAAATCGTCGTAAAATTAAGTAGAATTCTACAAAATTGCTGCATTTCAGACTATTATGGTAAAATTAGGCAGTAAAGTTTAATTCAACAGTACAATGTCTAAGATCATCGCGTCTACGATAACTCGCTATTGTTCTCTGTTTTAGGCGACGCGGTATTACCATATTGTTAAAATAACAAATAACGAGCCCGGGGAAGTTTGTTGCCAACTTGTACGCATAGAGGTGCTCTCTCACTTGGCGTTATCACACACAATATCGTGCAAACGTCCTTTGTGTGAAATTATGTGAGAATTTTTGTTGTGTAGCGCGCCTGTCTAGTGTGTGTCGACATTATTCGATTAAGATAAGTCATACACATTACTAGTTCGCAAGACGAATACGTATCTTACGACAGCAGTGCGATAGACATTTGATAGAAGAAATTGTATAATAGGGGAAATTGAAAGAGAGGCAGTTGACAGACTTACGTCATTTGGTCGGAATATATTCATTCCATGTAAGCCGTGATCTGTCGGCTGAGTTTAACATAACCTGACAAAATTACTTAGATCCACAATCTGTATCTCTTTAAACTTCTCTGATTGTAAAATTCAAGTAAAAATTTCGTTACTCCCATTACTGCTGCTTCCAGTCAAATAATCCATCCCCTAACGCTAAGTAATCCCTTAGCGACCATTACCATTTACGTGTACCTGAAAAGTTATACTAACATATTTATATATCTAACCTCGTTCTTTTGAGACTACTGGTTCTAAGAACTTAGATGACACATTAGTTTTGTCTATAACGTATGTTTGTTAAAAGAAACATGACGCAAAAAGACCACTAGGGGACATTTAGTGTTAGGAGACGGCAGGCAAAAAGGCAGTAGTCATCTAGTGCGTACACATCCTTACGCATTAAACACGCTGAAAATTAGTTTGATGTGATAGTTTTTGTTCCGGCACGCGCACGTCTCGGGAATGCGCTCGTGATCGGTTTCGCGCGCAATCATCGTCCGCCATATTGCCTGTCAAATGATAGCCAGGGGCGTATTTACACTCACGCTACTGAATTATTCCTCGTTTTAGCTCCTCGTAATTTTTTTTTTATCTTAAGTATACGATTTAGACACGTCGTCATACGCTTAGATTGATTAGTGTTCAAATATTGATTGATTTGTCTAAAGAAGAATGAGGTTTGTTTTAATCTTCAATAAGAATTACACGAAGACGAGTGCATAAAATGACCTCTCTTCATGTCGGGTCATGTGAAATAATTATGATTGTCATCACGATTGCGAAGCTGCGAGCAACAGACGAACATGCCTCATCTCATGTTTGTAATAATTTGTACTAACCTACATTTGGCCAACGTCAAGATGCCTGTAAAGTATTTTAAAATCGTTGACAAAATGATGTTTTATGGCACTAAATTACATCCAGTCGAATCGAATTTGTTTCACGAAGCACTTAATAACGTTACGACTGTTATTATGTCGGGCATTATCGCGGATTAAACGTACTTTTCTTTTTTTTAAACTCATGCAAACCAGCCAAGAGGGCGGAGTCTACAGCATATGTTTTATAGCTGGTCAGCTCAGAATATAGTCTCGACTTGTTGTTTTTACATTACAAGTTACGATATCGGATATCGCACTAGAAACTATTATATTGTACATATGAGAATGTATAAATTAACAAACATAGCTACAGTAGATTGGTAACTTAAACCTCAGTAACTTAAAAACCTTAATAGCTTTAAAAATACATCAACAATAATATTTCCCTTTCTATCAGTTATCAAATTACGCTTTACCTTAATTTTTTTGTGTTTCTCTTGGACAGTGGCATAACTATACCGTTCGAGGTCCGTAGCAAATTCGTTTTCGTTCCACTATGTCAATCCAATACAAGAACACGTCAAGTGATTATTGTAAAAAATAATCGCTTGCCACTTGTCTAGGGGGACTCATCGGGGGCCCCTTCCGGCTGGGGGCCCGTGGCATTTTGCCGGTTGACCACCTTGTAGTTACGTCACTGCTCTTGGACATTACTTATCGAGGTATATTATGTACTTGTATTGCGCAATGTTTTTCACAGCAGTTTATGTATTGTAGAACGTTGTCGATTTGATATCTCCTTTTACATTTTCTGTGCGATAAAAATGAAATTAATTGTAATAAAATATTTACATTCAAAAAATCTTAAAGATTCAAGGCCTAAAATAGCATTGTGTAATGTGTAAACGCTCAAATTATTCTGCGAGTCGCGAGAGTCACACCAACACTCACAACCTGGATTATACTCCTCATGAAAAGTACAGGAAAATAAATAAAAGTACGTATTAATGTGTACTTTTGGTAAGCGATTATTTCACTGATACAATGTTTATAGCGACTCGTAACAGCCGCGGGATACAAGTCGAGCTCATTTGTTATGCCGTTGTAAAATAACATTTATTTTAATGAACTGTTAACATTTTATCGCGGAATGTAAAACTTTGTTACTAAAAGGTAGAGTAAAAATTCTTTAGGTTAGTAAACTGGATTAAGGTTTTTTGTGTTTTAATAAATTCTGTAATAGAAAAATCTATACATCGAAACATTTATGATATATCTTTAGTTTCGTTATTTAAAGATTTTTTGCCTATGTGAACACAAGCATAGAAAAAAAAGAAAAATAGTAGATACGATAATATTTCAGAAAAAGAAAACCTACTGAAAGACGATTAACTCTGCAAATAAAAACGAACTTTTTGTCGCGCTATAAGTCTTTAATTAAGTAAATTGAGATCGATGGTCGCAATTTGACGTGTGGATGTGGCTTTTGGGCCGTATATATATTTATTTCGTTTTTATGAATATTGCGAGAACGAAACAAAGTGAGGGCCTTTGTCGGCTCGACCGCAGCATATAAATACTTGTAATGGGTCTCGATGTCTTTCATACGTTTACCGCACGGCTACACTTCAATACTGCAGCCCTACAAAGTAAAGATTGATACCTGAGAAGATTAATGCTATCGTCTCTAAAAACTTACTTGGTATTACATTGACGTGTTGTGTGTAATTTAAACTCCTTCTTTAAACTCAACATAAGTCTAGACTTTTGTGTTGTTGAGCTTAAAGAAGGAATACTTATATAGGTATGTATTTGGATTTTGGAAATCGGAGGTCTAATCATTGTAAAAGTAGTAAAACTATAAATTCAAGAAAAATAATTAATTTATGTATGGCAATATTAATAAATACGGTCGTTGGAAACTTCCTTCTTTTTTAGAAGTCGGTCAAAAATTATCTAATGCTCTTGCAGTAATTTTACTATCGTCACATTTGATTCGAATTCTTCGATGTTTTTTCTTCCATTATCAAATAGGATTATTGTTAAGCCCGATATCTTTGTCACATCAAAATGACTATGTTTCGTTGACTTGTAGGCTCTAGCTAAGGGTGCCATCAAATTAGACTGCCACTAGTGTGCAGTATAACTTTCATACTAAAAAATATCAGTAGAACGTTGGCCGCGCGAATCTACTTGATTATAATCTACTGTTCATAGAAGTCGCGCTGCTGAATTATTACTGGCGACCTCATGTCACGGAACCCTAAAGAATAGCTTGTGATTTACAAAACACCATTCCATATTCCGACCGTCCTGTACCTTGATTCATACAAACTCAAGTGCAACAAGGTTGTGCAGTTGCTTTATTAGCGAACATGTAAACTGATTCGGGGCAGGAGGCTCGTCAGGGTGTGAAATACGACGTATTGTGTGGCGACAATCGCCCCTGCTATTGTTAGGTCCGGCTCTAGCACTTAGCAGTGGGGATTAAACCGACAAATAAAATGTTATAGAACTTCACAGAAATGTTGCTAAGCCGCAGAGTCTACAAACGAGTATCGGTTTTGTAAGTTTTGTTTTGATACTGTGTTTTATTGTTAGGGTAACATAAAATTTTGTATTAACCAGTACGTAAATAGCCTGTTTTCTGCTTTTAAGTTATTATTTAAAAAATAGGAATATTTCTCAAACGTAACGTCCATTAAAAAAACTTCCAATCTAAAAATACATAATATTATCATTTTAATTTTTTAATATTCAAATGCTTTGGCTAACTTTTATCTCAAGTGCTAGTCAAAATCGCATATTTTCATGATACAGAAGATTGATACAGGTGAATATTAAGGAGCCAGTTTCATCGCTTACTATAGATGTCGGATAGTCTATCCACAACTTTTTATGACAGATGTTGCATGGAGAATCTGTTAAAAACGTTGAAGATCACCTATCAGAAACTTTACCAGTAAGCATCAAACAGGCCCTTATACTCTTCAAATAATTAAGACCTAACGTGCAGGGGGAAAAATTTGGATTTAACTAAAATTGATTATGACGACACAGACGGACCTTACCAATGATGAACGAATGGAAGAACCTACAGAACTCCCACACCGAGTCTTCGATAGCTCGATCGAGTTCTATGATCGAAATGAACATACATAAAATATATCATAGTGTATTTTATCTGTCTATTATCCCGACGTAGAGGAAACCTCATAATTATCGCGGAAGGCACTCGCTGTCGCAGCAATGACGTCGCTACGCCCGGTTAGATACACTTTTTGTTCAGCGGCAGGCCAGGTATTTCCATCGTCAGTATCAGGTTTTTGTCTAACGGTGTCAAAGAATCTTTTGATATGAAATTGCTAAAGTGACTGAAAACTTGTACAATACACTGTGCCAATGTTTTTAGGGTACCTACAGAGTGGGTAAGCTATCAGGAAAAATTCGCGGACAGGTCGTAGTTTGTAAGTTGTCTTAAGAGGACTCGATGCCACGATGGAATAAATAACATACCGACTTAGAAGAGTTTTACAAATAGATAGGTTTGACGACAAGGCATTAGCCTTGCCGAACACATAGATGGTATGCTTAGAACCTTATCGAAATTGTCGAAGCCGTACTCGCGCTGATTTTTACTTTATTTGAAATCGGCATACTCTTCATTATGATTATTGTGTCGACACTCGCCAAATAAATTATACCTATATATGTGTCATCAGTTTCTTTGAAATATATTTTATGAGCTTTACCTGAAACAGGCTCTACATAATCGGTGATGATCGTTAATCATCATAATCGTAACCAATCATTCGTAGTTCTGTCGATGATAAGCGAGCAGAGCCGAGTGTACCTTCTACACAATTGTGCTCGCATAGCATCGTCTGTAATCGTCAAAAAAAAAGTAACAAAGACATAAAGTCTATTCCATGCAAGAAGTCCCTGAGAAACGTATCACACTTATTATTATAAGGCCAAGCTTATTCTCCAGATCACTTCTCGAGTTTTACAACTATTGGCATCATAAAAAAAATATCATATTTAATCCAATTCAAAATTCATAATTATCTACAAAAACAAACACCTACCTTGATAACAATAGCCGATAGGGATTAGTTTCAAAAATCATTGTGAAATGGAAAGTCTATTTTTCTATATCGAATGTGTGTGTTTGCATCGTTTTTGATCAAATTTTTTTGGGATAAAAAGGGGATTTGAGAATTGTTAAGAATTCAAAAGCAAGACCGGCAAGACAACATCTGTCGGGTCCTCTAGTTTTTTTTATATTCTTCTGTGTTTTACATCAAAAAACATACAAAACCGCATGTAATATTCTTATTTGCACTGAAAGCGACTCCCGACTTGTGTCGACGGCTCAGGGTTATTATTAGAGTGGTATTAAATCGCCGACGTAAACCTATCGCACGTTACGCTGCACGAACATGCGAGTAATTTGTTTTTTTTTTTTAATATTTTTTATCATTACTCATTTAATCTTAATGATTAGCCTACACTATGAAACCGACAGTGATGTTGAACGGTGTTCCTTGGAAACGCATGTCCAGGAAAATGAAACGACGTCGCGGTTGTGTATCTCGCGTATCCCGTGACTCTGCCTAAAGCGAAAAGTAGGAACACCCGTTGGGTTTTTAGTGGGTATGCCTGGTGTAGCTTCCGTGGGAGTACCACATACCTTGGTAGCGATCCCCGAGCCGCCAGGGATGCGTAAATGCATTTTTCACAACGGTAAAAAAAAAGGGAAAATAAAGCGACAAGGCCAAAAAGTCCCACTTAGAGGATGACCAAAATAACACGAGAAAGTAATAAGTTAAAGAACTTGTACAAAATATTTCTTAGCTAAATATTATTCTCGCTTTTAGTTTTAATCCAAAGTAGAAAAATTTTGACGACTCACTTTTGTGCGTCGTAAAAATTTTTCTTGCAAAAAAATATTCAGCATCATGAATCAGCATTTAAAATGACGTAAAACATAGTAATAAGCATTGCAGTAGCTAGCTACAATAATAAATTGAATTTTAATAATCATTTGGCAAACAAGCTGACAAGAATAACCACATTAGTCGGTCCTATGTGCGTAAAGTACACAAGTTATGCTAAGTACAGTAGAATGCAGATATTTTAGAATTATTCGCTTGGCACGCTCTAACATAACGCACTTCACGCTAATCGTCTGAGAATTCCTATAACATGGATTCTTCAAGCTGTTTACTGCAATTACGTCACAGTCTCAAGCCGTACAACTCGATCTGACTTTTTGTACAGCCGGCCTACCATGCGCCACAACGAGATATATACATCTCTCTCTCTATCGAGCGTAGTCACAATGCGAATTTCTCGTTCGTAGATATACATCGATACGACCGTAGACGATAAACTACACTCCAAAAATCGATCAAAATGTGTTGTCATCTAAGAGTTCGTAGAAAAATTGCACAGACAAAAAAACACAATTATCTCTAATTTTGTTGCAAAAATTATATGTCATATTAAGGTCAATAGATGTAAAGAGATAAACCGGTCAACATCGGGAAAACGTTTAGACAAAAATTGCTCGTTGGTGCATCTCAGACGGAATGGATATTTCTCGTGGCTAGCTCGGTATCTCCTTGCTTATATATTCCAAGTTTCTTATCTATGTCGTAATAAAGATTTATATTACTACTCTAAATCAGCCATTTAACAGTAGCTCAAATGCATCATAACAACTGCTTTAACAGTTACTGCTTTTCAGGCTAAGTTAAGCCAATTTGATATCGTTTTAATAGTTATTCCTTAGGAATGGCAGCCTTCGCTGTCCGTTCTCTGCGGTAGAGGTATGGTAAACCGACCAGCATATTTTCTTTTGTAGACATCTCGGCAATATGCTAAGACGCGATGGGGTATATGAAAAACTGTCGTTTTCAAAGTCACAGAAATTGTATACATTTTGAGGCTTTACTTTACGTTTTTGACGTCTGACGTGATTTTGATATGCGCAATGAAGGCGATAAAAAAACGAAACGAATACAAATAATATGTGATTTTGGTCACGCACATAAAAGCCTAGCTACTAATGAATCTCGGTTGACGGATAATAATCGTAGAACATCCGTCTACTTTCTATAAGCGTTAAGACCGTTAAATTCCTTAATCAAGTTACAAAATTTACAGTTAAAATTATAAATGCGGTCGGAGGTATCTATTAATTAGGCATTCGTCTTAATTATTGGGATGTTTACACGCATCGTGTGCATTAATTATAACTAATTTGTCTGAAGTTTAGAGCGCTCCGTCTTCGCCATTAATAGCATCAAGTAAAAGCAAATGTAAAATTATAATAAGATATTTATTTCACTATATAAGATAGTTAGGTACTATTCAAACATTTTGCTTTAAAATGTTTCTTTTGTTTTTTAATTGAAATATTATATAAAAATTAAACACAAAAATGTTTTAACTTGTATAAATGTAGAGTACCAAATAGATCCTAATTTTTCTTTATCTTTACAAAACATAATTACCAAAAAATGTTTGTGAATTTTTGTTACGGCATCACAAGATGCACAATCATCGAAACGGTGCCAGTATGTGGGACAGTAACGGAGTGCGTTAGTCATGCAATTACTGGCATGCAAACTACTGGCATGGGCGAGCAATTATACCATAACTACGTGTCAGAGCCTGTGGGTGTATTCCACCATAGTGATTAGATGAAATAGCTACCACAGAGCTAGGCACTTGGACTATTATAAAAATGAAATTACTTTTTTTAATGAAAATATGTTGTACAAGAGATTGATGTTATAGTCTTCTTAGCAAAGGTATTGTTATTTATTACTATTATCAATCAAATTAATAATAGACACAGATCAAAATAATCATTTAACGATTCGCAAACGCATTTCAAACTTTTTATAAAACACATTGGGATTAAGTTTATATCATCAGATCAACTTTTATATTCACTAGACGTTCTGAGAAAGGCAATTTCAAAACCGCCATTATAGCAATTGACAAGTTACCGCAGGTTGTATCCCGAGATGAGGAGAATTATATTCATCATGTAAATTCCATTTTGACTTTATGATTCGTGGCTCCTGGTCTATGATTACATTTACGACGTGTCTTTTGATGTGAAAGATCAAATTTCCTCGGGGTTGCACTCGGTGAACACTATATTGTTGCAAATATATAAATTATTATTATTCTACACCTTTTAATTTACAGAATAAGGATTGCGTTTCAATGTATGATATAAAAAGTAAATAGATGTATATATTTTTTCCTTGATTATAAAACCTCTTTGCGTCTTAGAATATATTTTACAATTGAAGGATAACCGATTTTAGAATTCGCATTTGCAGATTTGCTCGCGCCGAATCGTTTGTTGTCAAAGTTAATGACTTGACTTCAAATCATTCATTTACCATAAACCTGAATTCTTTGTTTCGAAATTTTCGATTGAAGCTTACCTCTGAAAAATCTCGCTGTGACATCTTTCAACTCATGTTTTCGTTTGAATCTGAAAAAGCAAAAAACTCATATTAAAATATTGTTATAATGTGGTGTTTAATACCATAGGAAAAATTGAAACATTGCCAGTAACGAACGTACGTCATATATATAAATTCCATGTAAATCATAATATGTCGGTTAGATTTGACATAACGTAATGCTCTGTATCAACTTTCCTGATAGTCCATAATATCAGAAACCTTTACTATAGAAAATACGATACAAAATTATCAATATAGCATTAATAGATTCGTAAACAACTTCACGATAATTGTGGAATAATCCACCACGCGTCACGGCTTTAAAGTATGCAACAATTTCCAGAATATGCTTGTTAAGTATTAATTAAGATAAAAAACGTACAATAAAGTAGAAATATGATTTAAATTAAGGAAGGGAACTAGAGTAGCCTAAGTACCTACTACCTACATACATACACAAGATCAGCACCAACATGATAGTTTTACATTGCTTAATTTTTTTGGATGGAAAGTAACTGCCGTCGCTGATGGTCACTCGTAACATCTGAAGGGTCGCAAGTACGTTGCCGCCCTTTTTGACGGAATAGGGAGTGGTAATAGGGATAGGGAATATGGGGCACCGGTAAAATGACTCACTGAAGGAAGCACAGCACAACGCCATTTCACGCCAGTTTACTGTGAGGTCGTGGTATCAGCGGTCGGTCATTCGGTCGAGCCGGCCCATTTGTGCCAAAGCATGGCTCTCCTACGGCAATGAGCATTCGTATCATGTACTTGAGATCAGAAAATGTCTCATTGGTACACGCCTCCACCCGGGTTTGAACCTGCGCCCTGTCGAGTGCGAACCAAATGGTCTTACCGACTAGGCTACAGACGCTCTAAATCAAAAAAATATACTAAAAAGCTGCTAAACTTACGAAACAGTCAAGTTTCTTTGAAATGGGATCAAATTTGGTATAATTGGTGCGGACTCAGCACGGCAGCCTCGCCCGGGGCAGGCGGCCCGCGGTAGCAGGTGCCGGTCTAACCCATTACCCGCACGAGACCTCATTGTTAACAGATGGCTAACGACTAGGTATGGGTACGTTGGCCTCACAGTGAGCAATGTTTAGCATCGTCATATTCATAGGACAGATCTTGACACAGTTGATGGACCTACGTTATTTGGTCGGAGTACGTCAATTCCATGTAATTCTGGATTTGATTTGATGGCCGACCAACAAATTTTTACATAACCGGAGAAATGAAATAAGATTAAAAAACATATTAGCTAGACATGTCGATCGGCCAAAAAACTTTACTGTGAAAGCCTTAAAAATGACTTTGCCCATACTAAATTTTAAAAAAGTTATGTTGTACAGCTTTTAATTTTACTGTGTGCTATACACATGGTACGCGTACACACCCAACACTAATATTATAATTTATCACCCTGTATACTGCATCGTTAAGGTGCATTGCCCCATTATTGTTATTAAACATGACAATGGGAAGATTATAATACGGGTTACTTAACGAAAGTTGCTAACTCTATGTAGTAATTGTTTAGCTCTGCTAACGTCTGAGTTCAATGCCAGCACTGTCAGTCGCTTGGGCGAGGGTTTCTCTACATCCCCTAACATCAATTCAAATTTTATAATGGGAGAAATTTAAAAAGTGCCAGTTGACGGACCGAAATATGTCATTTGGTAGAAATATGTGAATTCCATATTCGCGATCTGTCGGCTACGTTTGACATAACCTGGCCAAATTACTTAGATCCTCAGTCTGATTCTCTTTAAACTTCTCTGATTGCACATCAATAGAAATATTATAACTGCGAAAGTGTGTCTGTCTAAATTAACTTTTCACACCCAAACCGTTAAACTGATTTTGCTGATATTTGGTATTTTTTATCCCGGAAAAATGTACGGTTCTCGTGCGATAAACCAACTATGTCACAATAGAGTTGCGGGCATCATCTTGTATAATATAATATGAAAGGCATGCCTGCTGCGCCTTTTTTCATCTGACGCCTTAAGCGTTAAAGTATAAGCAATTTACACATTATGAGAGCCGTGCTTCGGCACGAATACGCAGGCTTCAATACAATTGTCCCACAAAAAACCGTCGTGAAACAGCTGTTTCGCCGAGTGAGTGAGATATTCACGCCCATAGACATCAGAAGAGTTGCAAGTGGGCTGCTGACCTTTTTATAGGGGAATATGAAAGAACATAGGGATAGCGCTGTTTTACGGCGGTTTTCTGTAAGACAAATTTCATCTCTGACCTTACTTAAGTGTTTCTAATAAATTCTACCCTCAAGAGGATAAAACATAGGGAATGAAAGTTTGTATTTAAACACTTCTTAACGCAAGGGAATCTGCGGGGAAAAACTAGTATTCTGTTTACTAACTAGTAACTTTGTAAGCAAAACGCTAAAAGGTTCTAAACTTACAGGTAATTTAATTAAACATTCGCATATACATTGTTTCTTAAACGTTGCGGCAACTTTGTATGGAGTTGTAACTACCTCGGTAAGTACCCAGCGAGTGCTTAAATTGCATATGTTTAATGCCCGGGCTACACGAGTTATTAAAGCTGGATAGCAAGTTACTATCAGTCAGCTAAGCGGCTAGTACTTCTAGTGCCTTCATACTAGGCAATGGAGCTCATCAAGGTATCCAATGAAAGTAAAAATACCTAGGGTATGTAGGTATAAGTCCCCTAAATAGAGCAAACTAATCAGAAAAAATATTTGCTCTATCTGCGCTGCTTGTGTTGGGAAAATCTATTATAATAATAATATAAAGCTGAAGAGTTTGTTTGAACGTGCTAATATCAGGAACTACTGACCTGATTTGAAAAATTATGTTTGTGTTGGTTAGTCCATTTTTCAAGGAAGGTTATAGGTTATATGGACGCTATTAAGCATTTGTGTGTTTTTAACAAAAAATCTAATTTTGAGCTATGAATGCAGCATTATTTTTAAAATCTTAAGGAATAATTCTGTATTGATGAATAAAAATATGATAATTTGCTGGATACCACACAAATGCTTAACAGCGTCCAAATAACATGATAGCGTCATGTCATGTCGACCGGAGCCGAGCAGTAACCAAAAAATGTTGTTAAACCGGGATCATTTATAAAGTTTCACGTGGACGTAGTCGCGGGCAGGAGCTAGTTTAATGTATAAGCTATGTAAGGGATTATATATATTATAAACATCCTAAAATATTACCCCTTTAATTTTGTTACACTCTGTATATTCTTATTGCTCTATTCACTAGTTTATAACTAGTAGTTGACCCCTAGCTGTACATTCGTATACGTAAGGGTCAACTAATTTCATCTATATACATAATAAAACAGTAAAATTGGCGTGTCTGTACATTTAATATTTTTGCAAACTAGTCAATGTGGGGGGCTTAGGAACAGTAATGGAACATGAATCGACAAAAAAAGTTGTCTGTTTGTCTGTTTTTACGCACTAATCTCCGGAACTACTAAACGGAATCGAATAAATCTTTTTTTGTATTTAATAGCTCGTAAAACTAGGCAAACACACAGGATACTTATTATCTCGGGAAAATGTACGGTTCCCGTGATAGACATATTTACGGGCAACGAAGTTGCGGGGATCAACTAGTCAACAATAAAATACATTTCTTTAGCGGTGATGATGATGATGGAGTATAATAATTATTATGGGTGAGCAATCTAAGCCTCGACAGAACAGGTTGTAGGACTTCTTACTTTTTAGCGCTATAAGCTGTGGCTTTCTACGGATTGAGCTTTGGTGATTACCGTAACTTCATAGTTAATGGCCGGGGAGGTGAGAGTGCTTTTTTTGTAGTTACTCGAGCGTCGTGGAGGCCTAGTACGTTTTGTTGATTAGGTAAAAGGTGGGATAAGACGTTACAGCGATTTTAAGGTATAAAAAAATTCTTTACATCGAATTTAATCTGACGGTTTCGACGATATTTTGGTACTTAAAAATAACGTTTTAAGTACCGAAATCACTTTAAAATCTGATTTTTGTACCATCATAACCAGAGACATGCAAAAAGCCTACACAAGCTTAATCTGACGCGCTTGAGTAGATCCAAGAATACCCTTTTGGGCTCCCCGATTTTAATGTATACATATTTTCATATAAAACGAAAAAAATATACCTTTTATTGAAAGGCGTGATGAAGTTAATATTATAATTTCTATATCCAAATTGCGAAAATGTGTCTGTCTGTTTTCATGTCACTGAACAATTTTTAACAATGCTAATGATTGTTAACTGTACCATCACGGAAGTTGATTGATAGTCAAATTGCGAACATATATGATCGCTATTTATCAAACCCAGCCGACATTTCAGGGCTAACATATTGGAATTCATATATTCTGATCAAACGACGTAGGTTCCTCAACTGGGTATACATCAATTTCCTCGATATCATAAATTTTAGGTTTTATTGTGTTTTAATTTTTAGAGATACATGTTAAGTTTTGTCTCTATACAACAAGTTAGTTTAGTCAAAATTTTCAATTAACGCGCTACTCAAAACTAATGTAGAGCCAACGAAGTTGAAGACATCGACTGAAGATGAGAATTTTAATACTAGTTATAAGTTTATAGCAAAATAAAAACATGCATTTTTATTGAATACAGCAAGCGCCTGTTTCACCACTTCCTGATAAGTTTCTGTTCGGCTATCCACAACTTTTTTGACAGTTTCTCAATACAACATCTGCCAAATAAAGTTATAGATAGACTATCTTTGAGCGATGAAATAGGTCTTTAAAGTTCCAAAGAATATAATGATAGCTTTCAACTTTCCATGGCAATACAAATATTATTTCTCGATAGGAATGGACGGCGGCGAGCGCGTTGATGTCTTTTATATAAACGCGCAGTTACCACAGAAATATTACACTAGAATATGACGACGCGACTGCCGTTGCGCCAATCGTTTATCACGCGGGAACCGTACATTTCTTGGGATAAAAGTACGTTCATTCTCAGGATTCAAAGTAAATTTCAATAAAATGTGTTCAGCGGTTCGGGTGCTACCTCTTCACGACAGACATACACACTTTCACATAGGATATAGAAGAAGCATTTTTTGCATATTATTTTATTGAAATATTTATGTAAATAGACATGCATAACTTATAACGGCGCGCTACCGGAAAATAAGCAACTTTCCTATGTTTATACACGAAAAACCGGTTACTTGGAAAAGGTTCGTAAATTATAAAAAATCAATTAAACAGCTCGGTTTCGATAAACGTTCGTATTGTGTTTCATTAAGAATTCACAAGGAAAAACTCACAATTCCATGTACCTTTATAACCAATTCGGCTCAAAGGTACGGTCTAAGAGAACAAACCGACAGGAAACATTTCGTATTAGTAGATCTAATAATATATCTTACCTTCTCAGCCTCTGATTTAGGCCAATTATAAACCCATTTCTTGGTTTCAAACATGGTAGTTAGATGGAGGAAAACATACTCGTGAATAATCTACACTCGGACACTACAAACTACATTAATATCACTTGACACTTTAACACTATTATATTTAGTTGTTTATAAGTTCATTTCTACGAAAATCCGTATAGAAATCAAAGTTTTTAAGATTTTGCTGGACAGCGCACGGAAACATGTAAGTATGCGCAAGCGCAACCCGGCTTTACTGAGCTATGGAACGACAATGTTGCCATTAAACGATACAAACGATGAAATATATACCAAAAGTCATTTGGTAGATTTTGGAATGTAACATAAGATATTTTTACTCCTAGTTATATAATACATCTAATAGTTATTAATAATTATAATTCAATAAGAAATATAAGAATGAAATATGTAATAACTTTTACATATAATTTTTCAAAATATGTACAAGGATTCACAACCACTTTTAATTTTGTACGTTCTTAGTGTCGCTTTCAAAATTGCGTCTTTTTACAAGATTGGGCCCTTTAGCTCTCTTAGCCCTTAAATGTGATTCGTAGTAATAATATCCTTTCATGATTCATTTCATATTTGTACTGAATGCCATGAGAGTTCGTTTCGGCAGTTTTGAAGCAAACAAAAAGGACGAAGGTAAGTTTGTAATATAGAGAAAACTGCAATTAAATTTAATTATCTAGAAGTAAGTTAAGCGAAAATTTTGATAAAAAAAAACAACATTGTACTATTGTCTTTTTGCTCAAGATTTACGGTATGGTTTATTAACCCTGTGTCAAATTTCTATATAAACCACGGTTGTCAACACTAAAGTGACGTCAAAACAATTTGTTGACAATAGCACATTGTATGGAAATGACAAAGTTTTTGACATAAACCCTATGAACCATACCGCCAATATTGAGCGAATGCATAATAATTATACAAACAAAAGTTGTACCAAAATTCTTTAACTTAGTTATCCTGGCAACATCGCTCGGCTGCCATTGTAAAAGCTCGGTATAGCGCCATCTCGCTTGCTCCGACTGTCTCGCTCGGCGGAATGTGACCCGCTATCACCTTGAAGGCCACAAGCTCGCGGACGCTTCAATGAAATCAAAAGCTCACTCAGACCGCACCGACTTTTCGACTGAAACATACATACATAAGTATTCTGTACTAGACAATGCCCGCGACTCCGTATCACCAAAATTGGCTTATCGCGTAGAAACCGTACATTTCCTGATATAAAAAGTATCATATATCCTTTCCCGGAACTCAAAGTATATTCATACCGAATTTCAGCCAAACGGTTTGGTCATGAGGTAACAGACAGAGACAGACAGACATACACTTTCGCATTAGTATGGAAGTATAGATACTGTCTACTGTTACATACATGTAAACTTACTCTACTTTATTAGAATACACTCAAAATATTTTTAGTGCGGTTGAAAAGTTATTGGTATTTAAATTGATAGCTTAACAGCTAGGGGACAAAAACATAGGCATAGATGACAGGAAACACGAGATCGGGATAGGGAAGTGTTTTGTGGCAAAACAAACTAAAATAATAAAATTTAGGGTGTGTATATATGCTCCTTTAAATATAAAATCGGTTGTAAGTTAGCAACGCTGAAAGAGTATTTTTTTGTGATTTGTGCGAGCAAGCGCTACAGCGTCATGACATTGCCTATAAAAAGTTTAAAAAGTTACATTTAGGCACTGCTACTTTCACTGTTTTAACTCTTTAGGTACAGAGACTCTTACATACCTGATTAGCTAAGGTATTCCTCCTCCTCCTCCTCCTCCTCCTATGCCATAAGTTCATTAGTTGAATTCTTCGTATACTATCACTTCCGAGAAATTGTTTATTTGATAGTAGTAAGTAGCAGAATGTTCTGAAGTAAAAAAACCTTGTGATAACCATTGATAAAAATTGGGTGACAGTTATATGAAAATTTTACAAGTTTTTTATTTTTTTTATTTTTTTTTTTTATTTATTTTAGGAAAACTTACAGCTAGATTTCACATACATATTGTAACTAAGTATAGCATAGTAAGGCTAATTAAAAGTTTTCACATATAGAAATTTAAATAGCTAAATAACAATGAACAAACAG